>JAPKLX010000029.1:845488-901417 GCA_026898415.1 Leonotis leonurus
ATATATATATATGATAAGGGCTGCCCTAGAACCATTATCACCATCAAACGTTATCACATAGCAACCAATCCATCTCAGTTTATAGAAACAACCACTTCAGGAAGAAGGAGTTAAAGGCAAAGGTAATTACCTCAACTCTTAAACCTCTTTTATGATAACAAAGCAATTATATAAACCTCAAGCACAAACCGTAGCATCAAACTTAGAATCCCACAACACCCTCAGAGTGTAAAACAAATTAGAAACGTTTACAACCATAACTCATCACAAGACAAACAAAAGTGCATATCAAAACATAAAAAAATCAGATTTCCACCACAGAAACATGACCTTAAGATATTTCTATTGGCTCACAAAACAAATACAGAAAATAGTGTCTGTAGGAAATAGAAACTTAGCTGCTGTGAATTTACGGATATATAACGCAGCCTTGAACCACCTCCTATTAGCAGCCGTGAACTCCGGATAGCTCCGAATCAATCCGGGGAGCTCCGAGCATCTCCGAAACAGCTTCGAATTACTTCGAACGGCCCCGGACAGACCCCGAATCACCCCGAACCAACTCCGCTTCAAAGCTGGAGCCTTTTTCCAACCATAAACCGAAGAAATCTACAACCTAGCCATAACCCTCCCTCAGCCAGAATCCAAAACAAACGAGAAAAATCATTAACCAATGGAATCAAATTATGAGAATATTAATTAATATAGGATTTACTCTCTATCTCAAAATCCAAACAGAGACCAACAAGAATGAGAAAAGAAAATAGAGATTTCGAATATAGACTTAAATTTCTGGGGATTTAGTCCAACCTTAAAAACTTATCCTAATCAGAAGATGAAATAAGAACATGCATGATACAAAATCTGAAAAGAAAAGAAAAGAATTAGAATTAGGAAATTACCTTGAGTTCACCGGCAATGGAGCTCCGGTGAGCTTCCCGACCCAGAATAGCTGCGAGTCGAGAGAGAAAAACACAGAGAGGGAGAGCTCGATTAGACTGAGAGGAAAATCAGAGAGAAAAAGAGAAAAACTTTACCTTGGGTAGAGGCGAGCTGGTCGACAGCAACACCATCCATCGAAGCTCTTCGCCTTTCTGAGGCAGAGAGCGAGAATGAGAAAGAGGGAGTAGAGCGTAGAGAAGGAGGCGAGAGAGAGAGAGAGAGAGAGGGAATGAGGAAATAGAGTATAGGAACAGAGAGTAGAGAGAACGAGAGGGAGATAGAAAACAGAGAGGGAGTGGAGAAGAGAGGAGTGAAGGTGTGTGTTTCTGGGAACTAAGGGAAGAAGATGAATGATGTAGGGATTTTATTTGGTTGCTGCGTTTGGTATGGCAGTGACATAGTGAAGAAGGTTTAATATATTGCATAGTAAATAGGTGGTGGGCTTGTGATTTATTTTAAGTATGGACTATTTTAGTAGATAGTTGGGCACTTGGGCTTAGCTAATTAATTTTTAAAATGTTTAGTGATGTATATATTAGTTAAATAGGGCCTTCCACTAATAATGAGTATAATGATATTAATGTATAATGATTAAGGAGTCCATTCTACCAAATTTCTAATTAATAAATAATTGTAGCTTATTTCATACTTAATTTTCTTTAATGAACTAATACTTCTACGTAGTAATAATAAGAAGTTTAAATTAGATTTAGGAATTTAGTTTAATAATAAAATTAATTTATTAAATTAATAAAATTAAAAATTTAAGATTTAGAAAATAAACTTATAAATGAATAAAAAGAGAAATACATATGTATAAAAATTAATAATTTCTTTAAGTTAATTATAGACTTTCATTAATGTATTTTAATACTATATGACCACTAGGTGCGGCGCGACTAAGACGTTGGTGATATTTTAATTGTTCGACTTTCAGTTCAAGTTCAAGGTTAAGGTGTGGTGATCTAATTCAGTTATGCAGTTGATTACTATTGTCCATTTTAATATTATGTGTTTAGCCGTATGTGTGATTATGAAATCAGTTGGTGATGAGTAAGAGCTGTTTTACTACTACCTCATTTTACTCTCACTCTAGTTATTGCGCAATATTTATGTTATGTCGCCAGGAGCCCGTAAATAGGGTTCAGGACGTTACAGTCCTTGGTATGCCAGAGTGCGAATCAGTTATGTTATGTCATGGTACCATATGTGCTTACGTTTTATTAACTTGGACAATGTTAGCATAAAATCCCACACTGAGTATACTTTATGTATGCTCATACCCCACATTAACATTTTCAGGTACTTGAGTTCGGAGATGCGTGGCGTGTCGAATGACGTACCAGTTATTATATATTATGTTTCCGCATGCATACTAAGTACTTCTTATTTTGGAAATGTTTTAAAATGTTGACTTATAGTTTTGGTCGGATTATATATTACGACATCTGCATCATGAAATATCGTTATCATGATATGTATGTATATTGAAAGTGTTCATATGTTTGGTTTAGTTTCAAATGTTTTAATTGAGATTAATTTCTCATATTATTATTATTATTATTATTATTATCATTATTATAAAGAAAAATAAATATATGAAGAATTTTCCATTTTTTTTTTCAAAAGTTTTAACAAAAGATTTAGTTTATTTATTTATTATTAGAATTAGGGTGTTTCATCAGTTCTTTGGTTTTATATTACTTTGCTTGTCTCCTGATTCATACTATTTGTGGTGTGGATCACAATTGATGATCAACAGTAAGCAATATCATAACATGGGTACGTAAATTTTTGCAATTTTTTGTTTCTTAAAATCGGGCAGAGAAGTGTATTTTTCAGAATTTTTTTGCGTTGGTTTGCGTTTTCTTCCTCCATTTGAACGAAATGGATGTTATTTATGTCATAGTTTGTGATTTTGTGCCTTTAAATTGTTTCTGAACCTGGGCTGGATTTGAATTGTTGCTTAATTACCGATTTTGCATATTTTAGGAACCCTAGTTCTCAATCTGATATTATTTTTGTAACATCAACGACATAATGGCTCAATTACACGCTGTTAATTCTGCTTGTCCATTAATTAGAATGATTTCAAATGTGCATTGTAATTCCTTTGTTAATTTTCTGGAATATTATCAATTTGGAATATTTTAATGACGTTTGCTTCGGCTAATTTTGAGGAAAATTTTAATCTGTAATTTATACTAGAAATCTGAAAGAAGTGTGTCTGGTGAAATTCATTCCAATGTGAATGAACATTTATATAAGGGAATGCAATATGAAACAATGACTTCCCCTACAACTGATGTTGTTTAATTTTGTTCTTGTACACCTCATATGTACGGTGGTTT
Source organism: Leonotis leonurus (assembly GCA_026898415.1). NCBI lineage: Eukaryota > Viridiplantae > Streptophyta > Magnoliopsida > Lamiales > Lamiaceae > Leonotis > Leonotis leonurus. Next base: position 848,782 of record JAPKLX010000029.1, read on the forward strand.
ATTTGATTATATGAATCTCTGTTGTAATATCATTCGATTCATTGTTGTCTAGTGTTTTACTCGTGATATGTGTTGGTATGTTTATGCAGAACAGAAGAATCTACATTTTTGGAGAAAATCCGATTAGTTTTACTTTTCAAAAATTTAAGAAAGCATGCGGAACATTAGGAGAAATACATATATTACTATAATGATAGTTGAAATAGTTAACACATACTTACTACAATTGTGTATGGGCATAGATCTCTTTATTAAACTAAATTCTAAAAAAAGAAAAAGAGCATCATATGACACATATAGCATGATAGAAAGGATCTCTAGCCAAGTCAAATACATGAATAGACTATTAAAGATTAGTGATGCGAATTGTCTAATAAACTTATGAATGGATCGAAATACCTTTGGAAAACTATGTTTGGTATTAAAAGAAGGAGGAGGTTAAATGATGGTAAATATGTGAGTTTAGAGGAACAAGTAGCCATGTTTTTAAGAATATTAGCACACCATAAAAAGAATAGTACTGTATCATTTGATTTTTCTCGTTCTAGAGAAACCACATATCGATACACTCATATGGTTTTAAGAGCCGTTTTAAAGCTACACACACGATTAATTGTGAAACCCATACCTGTTCATGAAGATTGCAATGATTTCAGATGGAAATGGTTTAAGGTAATTTTATTGACATAACAAAAAAAAAGTTTAAAAGAATATATGTTGTAAAATAATTGTTACTAAATGGTGATATTATTATTGTTGGATAGGGTTGTTTAGGAGCTCTAGATGACAATTACATTAATGGCATAGTCCCTCCTGGAGACAAGCCTAGATATAGGACCCGAAAGGGTGAAATCTCAACAAATACTCTTGCAGTATGCGATAGAGATATAAAATTTGTATACGTGTTAGCGGGTTGGGAAGGTTCAGCCGCAGATGGAAGGGTGCTACGAGATGTTGTTAATAGGCCCATAGGGTTGAAGGTTCCGATGGGTATATATGCTTGTCTTATTCTTATTAATTTAACGAATTGTATTTTAAATAGGGTTACTTATACAATGTATTCTACTCTAGGATGTTATTATCTATGTGATAATGGGTATGCTAATTCCGAAGGTTTCCTAACGGTACCATTTGAAGGAGTGGGGACCCGATAGTGCGAAACCAAGAAACCCACAAGAATTATTTAATCTAAGACACACTAGGGCAAGAAATATTATTGATCGTGCTTTTGGAGTAATGAAAAAACGATGGGGAATCTTAAGATCCGCATCGTTTTATCCTGTGAAGGTTCAAATGATGATTATAATGGCATGTTTCTTACTCCATAATTTCATAAGAAGTGAGATGGTGTTTTATCCTATCGAACAAATGCTGGATGATGAAAGGATAGATGACCAATGAAGATCACATAGAAGACTTTGTGGATACAGTCGAAGCAACTGCATCGTGGAAAAATGCACGAGACGTAATGGCTCAAGAAATGTGGGATGCCTATATTGTTGGGAGAGATCTTTGATAGTTTTCGAACTTGTAATTTCAGATGTGTGTTTTTTAGATTTAGTTAATTTGTTAAGTAATTGGATACTTCTTCTTTGAATGTTTTATCTCTAATACAATCTCATGTTTAAATTCTATTGTTTTGACTTTTAATAACAAGTTCTTCTTACGCATTTTATTTTCCGGCCTTTAAAATGTTTGTTTTTGTTTGGATTGTAAATTGTAAACAACAAGTACAGGTGAAAGAAATAGATTGTGAAGAAGACAAACACACTATTCTGGATAGTCAATGTGGAGCGGGTAAGATGCATAGGGAAACAAAGCTAACCATCTCGGCCGCATGTACTACAAATGTCCAATAAAGACCAAACACCATCTTTCCTTTATTTGGTGTGATGAGTATCACACCAAACATAATAATGGAAAAATGCCCAACTTTGTGTTAAACCAATCTTGGAAGCCTCCCAATTCAATGAGCATGTCTTGTGGTAAGTCTAGTGGTTCAAAAGACATTACTCATCCCGGTAAAATCTCATCTAAGTCACGATTTAAGAGTGACTTAGAACTAGAAATAGCTTTGGGATTCATGAGTTTAGTTATATTCGTTTTAGGTGTTGTCTTTGGTTTGCTAGTTTCTATTAAGCTAGATAAGTAAAATACATGTGTACCTTACATTGGCAGTACTTGTACGAAATCAAGAATATTTTGCAACTATCTCTTGGTAGGAGAGTTTAATGTATTATAAATATTGTAGCTATCTTTACTTTCATGTATTGAACAGATTTTCACCATCTTTTGTTTCATGTATTGAACAGATTTTAAATAACTTTGATTTCATGTATTGAACTGATGTCAGCGATCTCCTACACTTGGAGACCGTTAGCTTAATCTTCATCAGTGCGTTACATAATACATGATTGATCTCAGGGATCTCCTATACTTGGAGACCGCTAACTTAATATTCGTCTGAACATCTTATTTTTGAATATGTTAATTTAAAATTTTGGCATTACCCAACTTGTAATTTGTGTTAGGTAGTCAAAGACAACACTTTCAATTAATGTGATTGATAACTAGTAAAAGACTAACACATGCAATGGAGGTTGATTGAACAACACATAGATATCAATTTTCCATAAAAACCAAGCACGAGAGAATAACTTTTTTTGCATGTTAGTTAGCTTTTTTCATTGCTTATCCAAATCAACTTGATTGAGCACTTGGATTTTTGTAGGTAACAATGAGACTAAAAAATTTCATGAGGGGCAACACATAGTCTTTAAAGAATCTCATATCTATAAATTGGTAATAGTAACTCCAATCTCATTTTCATACCACACAACTTCTTCATCCTCACAATATCAGTCACAATACAACACAACTTCCATTCATTTCCTCATAAATCATGTCATTCCCCAAAATTCCACAACAATCTTACTATCTTTATCAAGATGGTTGGATTAAGCATTTCGACGATTTCTCATCGAAATGCTTGTTTACTATAAGAAACAATGTCGTTGGCATGGACAACAAATTCCGGATACCGTTCTCCAAAAAGCCCCAATGATGTTAACAAATATTGTTGCTTTGGTTTATCATTCATCCCCCTCTTGATCTCGGCTTTCCACCTCTCAGTGGGGGATCATTCCTCTTCCTCTTGATCCCGCAGATATAGTCCTTATATCTCTCACGGTACTTATCGTACCACAGCTCTCGAATCTTGGCATCGATCGCCGATTCCCAAGTAAATTTTTTCTAGCATTCAAAATGTATGTTAGAAATTGTAGTTAACTTCAAGTTATCGTTATAATTTAGAATGAATTTGAAAGTTTTAGAAAATTCTCGAACCTTAAACTCCTCCCAATATCTCTGCCTCATGTCAGGAGGCGTCAGCTTCCAACTGTATGCAGTCGGATTCAGAACTATCTTAAATAGTTCCCAAATGTAATCAGTTGGGTCGCTGTGCGGGTAAAATCCCCTTTATAAGTCATTTTTGAAACATACATATTAGTCTTTTGAATTACTTATTAAATATGTGTTAAAATTAAATATGTGATTGTATTTACATACCCAGCTCACTCACAGAGAGAACGAAGTCCCCTGTGGGTCTTGGCTCCCCGTGCTGATCACTATCGAAGCCAGAGGGACCACCTAAACATAAGCCACCAACGTGGTAGCTCAGACCAGTACCAGACTCATGTATAGGTGGCCGACTGTGGTTCACAACCGTTGTTTAATAGGCTACACTTTTACTAACCACAAGCATTTTCGTTATAAACCACAAGTATCACCTGTTGTCTATGACCGTGTTTCTTGTAGTGAATTTTATATTACATGAGCATGATCATCATTTAAGAGTTCTCGTGTAATTTCAAATAATCAAGATCAATTCATAAAAATTACACAAGCGCTACCAAATGTCTGACTGTTTGTCATGCTCGTGTAATTCACCTCAACAACTACACATGTAATTATACGAACACGATAGGTTTTGGCCGTGATTATACTCCCTACGTCCATGAAATACCTTCTCGGTTTGACCGGGCACAAATTTTAATAAGTTGTTTGACTTTAGTAGATAGTGTGTAAAATTTATTGTGTTGTGTAGTTAGTGCAGAATGGGGTCCACTTTATTAATGATGTGTAAAGTGTATTGAGTAGTGAGTGAAGTAAAGGCCCACATTAATGATGATATATATTGAGTAGTGTGTAGTTAGTGGAGAATGGGGGCCCACATTATTGATGATGTGTTGAGTAGTAAGTGGAGTAAGGAGTTGCTAAAAATAGAAAGTTAAATGGAAAGCTAGTTCCTGGACGGACCGATAAGGAAATATGAGAAGCTACTTCATGGACAGAGGAGAGAGTATAATTTTATGATGAAAATATTATAATAAAAATAACTATTTTTAACTTTTTTTATATATAAATAACTAGTTTACCTTTTTTGTTTGAAATTAAATAGATTATTTTAATGATGGCTTCAATTCAATAAGCTTTTATTGTTGCCAAGTTTCTATTACACCATCACTGCTTCACACTGTAGATTAATTTATAATTGTTTGTCAAAATGATACTCTACAAGTAATAAATGAATGCCATCATACTTATATAGAGGTAAGAGGGCCATGCAATTCTTTAAAATTTTACTACTCGAAATATTATAATTAAAGAAGTACATTTTATAATTTTTAAACCTTATATTTTTTATGTTTTGAATTAATTGATAATAAAAATAAGTAAAACTTTTACCATTAATAAAAAAATAATAAATATAATATAATCAATACAATCAGATCCACTTCATTAGCTATAGCCTATAGTAATGATTTTAGCAATTTTTGGGCATCAATATAATTATTTAAAGTGCATGTTTTACTTGATTAATAGATCTCTTCACTTCTTGAGTTGACAAAACCATTTTGGGACAAAGCATAATTAAATTAAAGCAACCTCAAACTCGAATCCGACAAGTGGCCAAAGGCCATCTCTCTAGTCTGAACCACTAAAATAAAATTAAAAAAAAATATGAGGAGACATAATTTCTCAAAACATAAATAATTAATTAGAAAATTTTATTAATTTTACATAAATTTAAAAAGTATTATTACATGTATAACCTTTTATTTTAATTATGAAAGGAACTAAATATCTCATAAACTAGTTATGATTATAATGTTAATATATTATAGATTCCAATTAAGACAAATTTTAGATGACTTTTAACAATAATTAATTTTACCGATTTTAGTTTAATTCACATATTCAATCTGTAGATGGGAATGGCCATAAGAGGCTTATCTCTACCGGTCACTATTCCAAACCTTTCAGTCATGTCCAAATCAGTAGCCATCATTCCATTAGGAAGTTCCCAATTGAAGCAATGTACCAATTGCGTCACCACTATTCGGACCAATGTGAGCCCTAATTGCAACCCGGGGCAACCTCTTCTGCCCGAACCAAATGGTATGAGTTGAAAATGTTGACCCAGGAGGTCAACATTGTTTTTATCAAACCTCTCTGGCACAAACCTGTCAGGGTCAAACCACATATTGGGATCTCTACCAATAAACCACACGTTCACAAAGATCCATGAGCCTTTCGGGACATGGAACTCGTTGATCATGCTATCTTCCGTAGACTCATGAAGAAGCAGCATACCCGGAGGATGGAGCCTCATGCTTTCCTTCACAACCAAATTCAAGAATTTGAGTTTGTCAAGATCAGATTCATCCACCCTTCTGTCCAAACCCACAACTTGTTCCAATTCATTTTGAAGTTTCTTCATTACATTTGGGTGCCTGATGAGTTCTGATAACGCCCACAGCACTGCTGATGATGTAGTATCCATTCCTCCTAGAAGCATGTCCTGAATAACATGAGATGAGATATCATAATTTAGTAGCAAACGAAAATACGAAGGGCAAAACATGAGTTACGCACCAAAAGCACGGCCTTGACATGGCGGCGATCGAATTCAAATCCGGCTTCTCCGGCATCCATAACCTCCAACATGGTATCGACGAAGTCTCGATTCTCCTTCTTCTCATCCTTGTTCCGAATATGATCATCAATTATCCTGTCCATAAACCCATCGTAAATCTTGCTAAGTTTCTTCATCCGTCGATTCAATCCCTGCAGATCAAGCGCAGCCATGAAGGGGAAAAAGTCTCCAATATTAGGAAGCATGAACACATGGGACATCTCATCATCCACAGCCTTAAACCCTAATTTCTCATGCAAATCCACATCAACGTACTTCCTCCCAAATACCGTCAAGCAATTCATATCCCCCATCACACACACCCGCAACCACTGCGCTCACATCCACAATTTCTCCTCTCTGCGCACTCCGCCGCAGCATTCCCACCATATCTCCGATCTCCGTCGCCCTAATCGGCCGGAACTCGCAGATCATGGCGGGGCTGAGCAGTTTCATGGTGCACAATTTCTACATGTCGCGCCAGTAGGAACCGTAGGGAGCGAAGGTGATGTTCTTACCATCGTAGCCGAGATACTGGGTAGCCTGCGAACGAACCCTGCCGGAGAAGACAAGATCGTGTGTCTTGAACACCAGCTCCGCCCCCGACGGTGGACACCAAGAAGGCAGTGACGGAGCCGAGGCGGAGGGAGATGATGGGGCCATGTCTCTGGGGAGGCGGTGGAGGTCTTGGGGGAGATTCTTTCCCAGGAGGTGGAGATGCCCTATCACCGGCAGCGCCATTGGGCTCGGCGGCAGATTTTTACCGTTCTTCTTCTTTAGCATATGTTGGAGGAGGAGGAGGGAGATGATTAGAGAAAGAGCTGCCCAGTACCACTCCATACTTCTTTGATAATTTTCTTCTACTATATCGTTATATCGTATGTTGGCTTAGTTTTCTTGATTTAGTTGATGAGATTTGGACTCTGAGCAGCCGTTATTTATAATAGAGTTCACAATAATTGAGGGGAGCAATTGAAATAGATTTTGTTTTGACAGATCGAATAAATTATGGTTCAAATTGAAAAAAATATATTTGAGATTTGATTGTGTTGAAATATAATTAGAATTTATTTTATGCATTTATCTATTTTAATATATTGGAGTTAGTGGGTATGAATTAGCACTAAATGTGATGAATTAGTCTAGTTAGTGGGTGTTTATTGTGAGTGTAGTGGTGTGTTAATTGTGAGAGTAGTGGGGGTTTTATTTAATGGGTATTAGATGAAAGGTCTCATTTTGAGCCTATAAATATTTGTAGTGAATCAAAGAATGATGTACCACACCTCACAAAATTTTATAGAGTCTACAAGTTCCTCCATATTCCATTGAGTGTTTATCTTTTTCATACGTAGTAGCTCTCCACATTCTAACAAAATGGTATCAGAGGTTAGCTTTGTTTGAGTTAGAAAAGTTTGAGGAAAAAAATGACGAGTGAAACACCTTTCGTAGTTCCATCACTCACCAAAGAAAATTATGAAAATTGGTGCATAAGAATGAAGGCTTTGCTTGGAGCCTATGAAGTGTGGGACGTCATTAACAATGGCATTGTTGCTACCGATGGATCCTCAAGGAAGAAGGACCAAAGAAGCATGGGATATTCTCCAAGCTTCTTTCAAAGGAGTTGATCGAGTGAAGAAGGTGCGGCTCCAAACATTTTGTGGGGAGTTTGAATCTCTACGTATGAAAGAATCCGAATCCGTTTCGGATTATATTTCAAGGGTGTTGGCCATTACAAACCAAATGAAAAGATATGGCGATGATCTAAAAGATGATCGTGTTGTTTGGAAAATTTTGAGATCTTTAGATCCAAAATTTAACTATGTGGTTGTTGCAATAGAAGAGTCCAAAGATTTGGACACCTTGTCCGTTGATGAGCTTGCGGGCTCATTGCAAGCCCATGAAGAAAGGTTGAAGAGGTCGATACAAGAAACGGTGGAGCAAGTATTGAAAGCAAACGGTCGATACAATGAGACAAGTTCGAACCTATCTCAAAGAGGTAGAGGACGTGGAAGAGGTCGTGGCCAAGGACGAGGTCGTGGAAGAGGAGGACGAGGTGGACGAGGTGATAGAAATAATGAACAACACCAAGGTTCTAACCATGGTGGAAGGGGTCGTAGTCAAAGTAGAGGCCAAAGAGGTGGAGGTTCGAAATCAAACCAAGCAAGGTATGACAAATCAAATATTGAATGTTATAATTGTCATCGATTTGGTCATTTTGCTTGGGAATGTTGGCACGATGTGGAGGAGGCAAATAATTTCATGGAGACCAATGAAGATAGCAAAAAAGATGATGGAGGTCCCACTTTGCTTCTTGCGTGCAAAACTAATCAAGAGGAGGAGAATCGGTGGTACCTTGATTCCGGCGCAAGTTGTCACATTTGTGGAGAAAGAGATCTTTTTGTGGAGTTTGATGATTCCATTGGTGGATATATCACTTTTGGAGACTCCTCAAAAGTTCAAGTTAAAGGAAAAGGTATCGTTTTAATTCGTTTGAAGGATGGAAGTCATTAATTTATCTCCAATGTTACTTATGTCCCGGATATGAAAAGTAACATTTTAAGTTTAGGACAACTTTTGGAGAAAAATTATGATATTCGCTTGAAGGATAAGAGTCTAACCATGAAAAATGAAAATGGTAGATTAGTAGCAAATGTGCCAATGACAAAGAATAGAATGTTTTTGTTAAACATTCAAAATGACATTCCTATGTGTTTGAAGTCTTGTTATAAGGATAATTCATGGTTGTGGCATATGAGATTTGGTCACTTAAACTTTGATGGTCTTACAAAAATGAGCAAAGGAGGCATGGTGAAAGGCTTGCCGAGCATAAATCTTCCAAATCAATTTTGTGAAGGGTGTCTTCTTGGCAAACAAGCACGAAAGAGTTTTCCAAATGAGTCTTTGACAAGATATCAACATCCATTGGAGTTGATACACTCGGATGTGTGCGGTCCAATCAAGCCATCATCACTTGGTGAGAATAATTATTTTTTAATTTTTATTGATGATTATTCTCGCAAGACATAGGTGTATTTTTTAAAGGAGAAGTCGGAGGTGTTTGAAACTTTCAAGAAGTTTAAAGTGATGGTGGAGAAACAAAGTGGATACCAAATTAAGGCGCTTCGATCCGATAGAGGGGGAGAGTACACCTCGAATCAATTCAAAGATTTTTGTGAGGAGAATGGCATTCGGCGTCCAATGACCACTCCATATACACCTCAACAAAATGGAGTGGCGGAGAGAAAGAATCGGACAGTTCTCAACATGGCAAGGAGTATGTTGAAGAGTAAGAACATGCCGAATGAGTTGTGGGCCGAAGCCGTTTCATGCGCCGTCTACTTGATGAATCGTTGCTACACAAAAAGTGTGGGTGAAGCAACACCACAAGAAGTTTGGGGTGGTCATAAGCCAAATGTCTCTCACTTGAGAGTCTTTGGAAGCATTGCCTACGCACATGTTCCCGATCAAAGAAGAGCTAAGCTCGATGATAAAAGTGCAAGGTATATTTTTATTGGCTATGATCAATTCTCAAAAGGTTATAAATTGTATAACCCAAACAATAAAAAAGTTGTTGTGAGTAGAGATGTTGAGTTTGATGAAGAAGGTACATGGGAATGGATTGTTGATAAGAAAATCAACAATTATAATCCATTTTTTATTGATGGAAAAGAAGATATGGTTGAGCCCAATACACCACCATCGACGTTAAATCCGCAAGATGGTCAAGCTAGTGAGGCTGCTTCAAGTGAAGGACCTCGACGAACAAGAACCCTACAAGATTTGTATGATGCAACCGAAGAGGTAACAAATTTGAGTGATTTTACTCAATTTTGTTTATTTGCGGAAACGGAGCTTGTAGGATATGATGATGCCGCTCTTGATGAGAAATTGAGGAAAGCCATGGATGAAGAAATAAGAGCAATTATCAAGAATGATACTTGGGAGCTAACCTCACTACTGGCAGACAAAAATACAATTGGCGTGAAGTGGGTGTATAGGATAAAGCGTAATGCAAAAGGGGAGATTGAGAAGTACAAAGCAAGGTTGCTCGTGAAAGGGTACAAGCAAAAAGCCGGAATTGACTATGATGAGGTATTTGCACCCGTTGCTCGCCTTGAGACTATTCGTTTGCTTATTTCCATTGTCGCCCAAAATCAATGAAAAATTCATCAAATGGATGTGAAGTCCGCATTCTTAAATGGGTACTTGGAGAAAGATGTCTATATTGAGCAACCATTGGGTTACATTGTTAAGGGCCAAGAGAAGAAGGTGTTGAAGTTAAAGAAAGCTCTCTACGGCTTAAAGCAAGCTCCCCGTGCTTGGAATAATCGTATTGATGCGTATTTCCAAGAAAATGGTTTTTCTAAGTGTCCACATGAACATGCTTTGTATGTCAAAATAAATAATAATGACATATTATTTGTTTGTTTGTATGTGGATGACTTGATTTTGACAGGCAACAATCCAAAGATGTTCGATGATTTTAAGAGAGCCATGGCGAAAGAATTTGAGATGACGGACATTGGATTGATGTCTTATTATCTTGGGATTGAAGTGAAACAAAGAGAAGATGAAATTTTCATTTCACAAGAGGGGTATGCAAAAGAAATACTTAAGAAGTTTGAGATGGAAGATTGCAATGTGGTTGGTACCCCCGTGGAGTGTGGAGTAAAGATTCATGCCGATCAAGCCGGAGAGAAAGTTAGTCCAACATTATTCAAAAGTCTCGTTGGAAGTTTGAGGTACCTAACGTGTACAAGACCCGATATTCTTTTTGGAGTTGAAATTGTTAGTCGATACATGGAAGCTCCTACCACTTTTCATTTAAAAGTGGCCAAAAGAATACTTCGGTACATCAAAGGTACAATTGATTATGGAATTTTATATTCTCCTATTAATGATTTCAAGCTTGTTGGATATTGCGATAGTGATTGGGCCGGTGATGTTGAAAGTAGAAAGAGTACAACCGGATTTGTATTTTTCGTGGGAAATTCGGCATTTACATGGAATTCAAAGAAACAACCTATTGTTACTTTGTCTACTTGTGAAGCGGAGTTTGTTGCGGCTACCTCTTGTGTTTGTCATGCTATATGGTTGAGAAGTTTGTTTGAGGAACTCTACTTACCACAAGAAGGTGCGACGGAGATATATGTTGATAACAAGTCCGCTATTGCGTTAGCCAAGAATCTGGTATTTCATGATAGAAGCAAGCACATTGATACAAAGTATCATTTTATTCGGGAGCACATATCCAAGAAAGAAGTGGAGATTAATTATGTGAAGACACGTGATCAAGTTGCGGATATCTTCACAAAACCATTGAAGTTTGAAGACTTTCAAAGGTTGAGAGAATTGCTTGGAGTCAAGAAGGAAATTTCAAATTAAAGGGGAGTGTTGAAATATAATTAGAATTTATTTTATGCATTTATCTATTTTAATATATTGGAGTTAGTGGGTATGAATTAGCACTAAATGTGATGAATCAGTCTAGTTAGTGGGTGTTTATTGTGAGTGTAGTGGTGTGTTAATTGTGAGAGTAGTGGGGGTTTTATTTAATGGGTATTAGATGAAAGGTCTCATTTTGAGCCTATAAATATTTGTAGTGAATCAAAGAATGATGTACCACACCTCACAAAATTTTATAGAGTCTACAAGTTCCTCCATATTCCATTGAGTGTTTATCTTTTTCATACGTAGTAGCTCTCCACATTCTAACAAATTGAAGTGTTGCAGGAATACAATATAATCATTTAACATTATAATTATACAAACTAGTCGTACTAAAACACAAATAATAGTCACAAACATAATACTATTTAAATTCTAGTCATTTTGAATACGTATTACTATAAATACCCTTCTACTTAAATTTAATTGTATGAATGGTACGAACAGTATGAAAGGTATGAATAATATTCATTTATACGATTCATACATACATACAGTTTAATAAAATTAAGTATCACGTATGAATGGTACGATTCGATACAATTCATACTATTCATACTCAAAAATATAAATTTTAATTATAAGGGCATTTTAGTACAAGAAATTTATAAATGGCTAGAATTTAACTATTATTATCTTGGTGGCTATTATTTATCTTTTACAATCTTTTTTTGCTATTTTATATTATCACTCTAAAATATATACGAAAAAATTGTAGATTTAGGTTTGTTAACAGTTTTAACTAGCACTCTCAATTTTCAACACGACACGATAACCCAACACGAACTGACATGATATTAATGAATTTGTGTTGGCCTTTATTGGATTCGGGATTTTTGGGTTGAGTTCGGGTTGGATTCAGGTTGGATTTGGCTTACCTGAAATATATAAATATATTATCTAAAATATTATTATTATTAATAATATATATTTATACAATCGTGTTAGATTGAGTCATTATCATGTTGCTATCAGGTTAAGTCATTAACATGTCGGGTTCAACCTGAAAAAAAAATTATCAGTTTGGATTCGGATTTGTACATTCAGGTTGGGTTCGAGTTCAAATTTACTATATCTTTAACGAGTCGGGTTCTGGTTCAACATTAACAGGTTGGGTTGTTATCAGGTTGACCTGATAACGACCCAACCCAACCCAACTAATGATTTGAATATATTGTGAGTGAAATAATTATAATGATCCATAATATTTATTAATTAAATATGTATATATAAGTAAAAGAAAATTTTTAATAAATTATTTAATAATAGAATGAAGGTCTCATATTATTTATAATTAAATATGTAATGTGAGTGATTAATTAGAAAGTTAATGGTGGATCAACAATATAAGTATAATTATTAAAAATAGAAGTGTGCAAATTTTTTGTGCACTATATATATTTCGAGTGTAAATTATCTTCATATTTGTCATTCTTATTTCTCATACATGCGAGTAAAAAATTACACAAAAATATTTTAATTAAACGCAAATTATCACGGTGGACATTATTAAAACATGTCTATAGATGATGTGGCATGTCAATGTTATTTAAATAATAATATTTGATAAAAATTTATTAATTCTTACTTTACAACTATAATTTATTGATTAATGTATAATTTAATATTTATTTAATATAAAAAAATAAATCACATAAAAACAAAAATTATAGTGAGTCATATGCTTATGTTTACATGAAATTGACACATCACCATAGCACAATCTCCAAAATTTTTAAAAAATATGAAATAATACTTATAAATTTACTATGTTTAATTTACATCTTATCCAAAGAGACATGCACAAAATCAAATATTATATCTCAAGCATCAATTATATCTTAATCAACGAATTATAAAGTATATATATATACACACACACATAGGGTTAGGTTCACATGACAAAGAAATCACATGTGAGAAATGAGAATGAATCTAAGTCCTCCATTCATCTACAATTAATGGTTAAAATTAATTTGATTTAGTTTTAATATTTTCCAATATTGTAGGAACGTGGATTTTTTTTTTAAATGGAAGTTAATTTGTAGAGAATATTACAACCATTAATCTATTAAAATGAATGGTTGAGATCTTTTCTCATTTCTTATATGATCCAAAACACCTCTCTCTCTCTCTCTATATATATATATATATATAAACCAATTATTTAGGTGTTAATTAACATCCATTCTAATTTGTTAATTAACATATAATGAATGGTTCCAAATCTTCTTGGATAAGATGTAAAAGACAACATAGTAAATTTATATTATTTTATATCTTTTTTAAATCTTGCAGATAATGTTTGTGGTTCGTGTGTCAATATCACATAATTCATTTTATTTTAATATTTTATATTAAACAAATATTAAAGTGTACCCTAATTAATAAATTCTAATTGGAAAGTGGGAATGAGTAATAAATTTGGAGATATCAAACCCCAAAGATATTAAAAATATATTATAAGGAGAGAGAAATAAATAAAATACTCCATACGTCACACTTTAGTTATCATATTTTATTATAATAACACTCAGCTTAATATAAAACAGGACAAGTAAAATAGAGCGGATGGAGTAATAAAAATTGAGATAATCATGCTGAAAAAATATGTGGTATGAGAGATAAATGAGAACAATAGTTATATATGTATTACAATTATAATGGTAATAGCACAATTACATTTATAACTTTTAAAATATACAATAATACACATATATTTAGAATAATTAAATAAATTGTAACCGTAGATCAAAATAAATGAGCGACTAAGATTGAATCATATTGAATATGTAGAGACATATTTAACATTTGAACCATCATCTCTCTCTATATGTTTTGATAGGACCCCTCTCGTACCCCCAACGAACACAACTTAACGTGTCCGCCGCTCATGTAGTGTCGCGTGATGCTACATAAACATATGAATAACTATAATTTTTATTATTTTACTATAAATTAAATATTGAACTATCTAGTAATCAATAAACCCTAGTAAAAAATTAAAAGTTTATAGACTTTTATCAAACATTTATTATTTATCTATGTGATATTCCACATTACATGTTAAGTTGTATCTGTTGCGGGTAAGAAAATAATTCTATAGATTTTGGATAAATAATGAATCATTATGTGAGAAATGAAAAAAAAAAATATGTCAATCATCCATTTTGATGAATCAAGGGTGTGATATTTTCTACAAATTAACTTATATTAAAAAAAATTCACATTCCTATAATAATGGAAAATATTTAAATTAAATTTAACTAATTTTAATTAATTGATTAGGAGTATAGATTTTCTTTTCATTTCTCATATATAATTTATTTCTCATATGAGTCCATATAAAAGAAAATGTACAATTCAACCCAACCCATTTCCTAAATAGTTCTAAGTTGTATCGAACCTAAATAGCGGTGAGTTATTGCAGACCGATGACAATTATACCTAGTGGTGTAAGCAAATTAAACCTTTTGCGAACTTTTGAAAATTGGGTTTAATAGATCGTTGGATATTCGCTCATTCACTAAACGAACTATTTTTCGAGCTCTACTCGTGCCTAATGATATTTGGTTCAGAATGTTCGCGAACATGTTCAAATACAATCTTAATGGGTTGAGCTTTGAATAGTTCACAAACTTTAAAAATAAGTCGAACTCCAAATACTTCGCGAACTTTATATGCAAACTTGTTCACGAACTTTCCAAATTAATATAAAATATATATTTATTAATTAAAATAATTTAATAAATGAAATTTTTAACGAACTTGAATTCGAATATTTAATGAACTTGAGCCGAGCTCAAGATCAAGTTTGAATTCACTACTAAATCGACTAATAAACGAACCGAAATTAGATCTCGATTCTTATGTAACAAACCGAACTCAAATTTATTTTTCAAAACTCGAATGAAACTTGAGCTTTCAAACTTTCAAACGAGTCGAAGTTAAATAACACAATATTCCATTCATTTAAGTTCGATTAATGCATCCCTTACTATACTCGTCTATCTTCTTTAAGTTACTCATTTATTTCACTCTAAAAAGTTGCCCATTTATTTCGTTGAAACTTTTTGAGTGCCGCGTTAGTGGTAAGGTTAAGATCTCTATGGACTAATTTTAGCCAAATAAATTTGAAATTTATCAAAAAAAATCATTAATTCCTCCATTATTCAATATAGTAGCATATAGAATTAGAAAGTATTATATTTTTTCATCAACATGTCAATGTTACTATTCAAGTCTTCGCTTGAGAAAGTAATATATATAGACAAAGACCCAAAGTGGGAGGCTGCAACCTCCACTATATATGAAACGTCAATCTCCATTCCTTCACAAATTAAATTAATTATTCACTTCATAAAATCATGTGTAGCAAATTTATTGGACATGCATAATAATTAGAGTAATTTACATTAGTGATATACAACATGGCAATAGTGGTTTCTTCTCTGCCATAATATGAGATCCTCGTCCCCATACTTTTGCCGTCCACCTTTAGGTTTAATATTATAAAAATTAACGATAAATAGTTATCTCCCAATAATTTAAATGATTTAAAAATATGGTATAAAAATATGGTAGTTATTGAAATTACTAATTACAATGATTATAAATAATTCAAGAGAGTGGAAGAAAGAAAAAGTAAAGGAAGTGTTATTTTTAGGCTTCTAGCACATTCTTTACGTGAAGGATGAATGAGAGAGAGAGAGAGATTTTGGTTGATTATTGATGGAGCACATCACATATAAAATGGGGGATAATAGTAATAATGGGAGAATGTTGAAGATGAGATAGATATTGAGAATATGTTTGCTTTTGGCCTTTAAAAACATGAAAAGTCACCAACATAAACCTGTCTTTTTTATGTAAGGGTGATAATTTTAGATCGAGACTTAGGTCTTTTCGGTCTGATGGAATTCGGTCTGATGGAATCTGGAATCTCGATTAATATTTTCTAATTTCAGAATTCAAAAGTTTCTTTTGTATAATCAATTTTTTTTAATTGAAGTTTAGCTCCACATTTAATCATCAAAAAAAAAAAATTTAATTGAAGTTTAGCTCCACATTTAATCATCAAAAATGTTTCGTTCGTCATATAAAAAAATTTTGTGTTCATGTCATGGATAATTTATTTTTTTGATGAATATTGATACATGTACATTTTGTGTAATCAATTTTTTTTTTTAAATTATATATTCAAAATTAATTTGATTTGGTTGGGTGCGCCGGGCCCTTGCAGTAGTGCAACGCACGGGCGACGCTTGAAGGCCCAGATAGCAAGCTACCTTAACGAGCCTTCCCCATAAAAAAATAAATTTAATATCGTGTGGGCCAATGGCCCACATATCAGATATTAAACTGATAAGAACAGATACTACACTTGATCTTAGCCAAAAGGCCGAGAAAGGTATGAGAATTCAAGTGAATGGGCTTCTTATTTTATAGCATCTTCATTCATAACACTATTCTTTCAGTTCCGATGTGGGATCCTTGCTTAACTTAAAACTTGGTCTTTAAAACTCAAACTCCTCACTCTCTAACTTTAAACTCTAATGTTCAAGCTTCTTTTAGAGACATTTTCTTGCAGATTGTTTGGATTTTTTTTAAATAAATTTTTTTTCTCTCATTCGAAGTCATTTTATTTTGCAATTTGCACTAATGATTGAAGTAATGGTTGAAGATGGGAGATTCTTTGTCCTCCTTCAAGGTGAAACTACGCTGCGCTTTGTTGTAAATTTTTATTTCATTTTTAATTAATGTTACACTATCTTTTAATTGATAATTGGCCAATGATAAGATTTCGTTTCATGTCATAATTGCAAGTAATTAGAGTGAGGTTTAAGATACATACAAGCTCATCTTAATTTTTTTTTCCTGAAATCAGGGTTTGTATGTGAAAAGAGGGACATGTTGATGAAAAAATATAATACTTTCTATATGCAACTAAGAGATGAGGGAATTTATTGGCATCGTAACAAGAATGTGGTTAAAGCTTCAAAATCAGCGTGGGTGAGGATTTTCAAGGTACATTTTATTTTCTTATGTAATGGGAACCCATCGAACAAAGCTATTATTATGTACTCACTTCTTACTTGGATTTTTCATAGGAGAATGAGTTTGCCAAAGCGTATTATCACGTAGGTGAAACTCTATGGGATAGGCTAGACTTTTTGTTTTTTGTTATGCGTTACAAGGAACCATAAATAATTGAAATCAATTCACAATCGGAGACACAATGCTATACCTTTGAATAGGTAAAAATGTCTGATTCTCTTGCTCCGTCGTATGGAATCGGGCTACGTCTCCCAAACACAGGTCGTCTGCGTCGTCTAAAACCCTAGGACGAACTGTGCGAATGATGGTTTGAGTTTGGAAAGTAGAGAATAGACAGGTTAAAACAATATTTATATGTAATGGCATTTTCGTAATTGAATAAAAAAAATTAAAGGGAAAATTAGTACTTGCAATACTTCATCTCATGTTTAAACACTCCTACCAAACAACATATTAATTTTATTTTACTTTTTATCTTATCTACCAAACACAAACTTATATTAAACTTAACTTCTCATATCTCAACTTCCCATACTAAATTTAACTCATTCACTATCATCATAACCTATCTACCAAATGAGCCCTAACTATACATCTTTACTAAAGTTAAAACAAGTTATTAAAATTTGTATCCGTCAAATTGTAAACCAATTTAATCCGCATACTTAGTATTACTTATTAGGGAGTAGGGATGGGAAATTGAAGTTGGTCAAAGTGCATGCATGGGTTAAAATAATGTTCATACGTAACAAGCATCTACGAAGATATGTAATGTTGGATTTCGTAATCTGACCAAATTTTAAACATTAGTTTGTCAGGTCAAAGGTCGAGTGGAGAGTCTGGGACAATATCAATTCATTATACTAATTCACACCAAAATCTAAGGACAAGTATTTTTGTATCAAACCATCAGATGATCAAGTCCCAAATCCTACATTCATATTTAATATTAATTAATTAATTAAAGGAGGAGTATTTATTTTATTTACATAGTACGCGTTTTTTTTAGTTTTAGCCCACTTTCTATTAATTCACATCTTAACGAATAATATCACAACGTAACGTTGTTTTTATCCCTCCAAAAAACAGACCTGTAAAAGAAATCTTACCCTTTAAACTTTTATATGTTTTCCATGCATCCTCACTTTTACCATATATTCTTCCATATCTAGGATTATCCATACAATTGGGGCATGTTTGGTAGCCAAGATAGGATATAACATGATAAGATTAAATATGTATAGTGTATAAGGATTATTTTAATCTCATCACTTCCTTATGATTAAAATATAGAGGAAAATGATGATTTTGGCACGGGCCTAGTGCTTAATAGCGGGCCTACATATTAATTACATTTACTATCAAAGACATGATTAAATAAATAATTTAATATAATTATATCATATCTTGCGTACCAAACATGCTTTGATTGAATAAATACTATTGTACATCCTTGAATTCAAAATGATGACGGGAATGCAAGTAATAATATTTTATTCAAATAAATTTTTTAAGGAATAAATTATAACTCAAAGAGTCAAAGTTTCAACCTATATATTTTAAACGTAAAAGGCTAAAGCCCTGGAGAAATAAATCATCAAAATTTATAGCCATTTTGGCAATTGATTAATAACTGAACCGGAGCAAGCAAGCGTTAGTAGTTGTTACCTGAAACAACAAATCAATCCTAATGCCAAATCAACCTTATTTAAAGCAAAATGTAACCACATCAGCAAGTATACTTATAATACTTAATAAAAATTAAACAAAAGGGACAGCATGTACTAATAATTAAGTACTCCATAAGTTACTCAATGAGAATAGTTAAATTAGCTAAACCCATACATAAGTGGGTGTGGATGAATGAATGAATGATCACCATGGTTTTTTTTTTGTCAAAAAAAAAAATCCTCCATCAACACATACACTCTAATTATATACCACTCCGTCCTCTATAAAGAGCATCGTATTCCATTTGGGACGTCATCTCTAAAAAGAAGCATTTCCCAAAATGAAAATAATAAGAGGTGTTAAATTATAATAAATGTGCAATCAGTAAACAATAATTGTACCTTTATTTTTTTCCTTTTAATTATTTACAACATTTTAAAGCTTAAATAAATACTCTATAATTTACGTGCCGAAAAGAAATGCAACTCTTTGGAGATGACGAAGTGGTATATTTTTTGAAATTTTGATAATTATATTAAAATTTAAATGTTCAATTTGTTGAGGAAGAGATACCTGAGACGACCATACAATGGTAATTGAATATCAACATACGTAAGTAAGAACTATATGAACTAGAAACGGAGAAAATAAGAGACTATTAAAGAACGCAATAAATAATTAATAAATTGTAAACGTATGAACATTTGAATTCGTCTACATAATTAAACACACACACAAAATACCACCTGAAAAACTATTCCTTGCAAGTTGCAACATCGATGTTTAGTTTTTTCTTTTTTCTATATATATAAATATTAATCTATTACCGAGCAGTCATTATTAAATCAAACAAATTAAGCCATCATTTTGTTTCTTTCTTTTTTCTTGGTAAAAACGATATCTTATTACTAGAAAGAATTATACTCCCTCCAGTAAAAAGTTGGGGCAAAAATTAAAATGCACACTTAGTTAAAAGTACATGTAAGAAATATTCACTCTTTTATACACATGTAAATAATACTCAAAATTACAATAATAATCAATACAATAAATTAAAAAAAAGAAAAAGATAATACTCCCTTATCCTCTCTCTCTTT
The DNA here is from genome assembly GCA_026898415.1 of Leonotis leonurus. NCBI lineage: Eukaryota > Viridiplantae > Streptophyta > Magnoliopsida > Lamiales > Lamiaceae > Leonotis > Leonotis leonurus. Next base: position 869,032 of record JAPKLX010000029.1, read on the forward strand.
GGCTAAACCCCTCCCCTCCCATGCGCTGAATAACTCTTCAAGCCTGCACTAGCCCTCCTACCCCCACCCCAACGAAGAAAAAAAAAGAAAACTCAACTCTGTAGCCTCACTCTCTGGTCAAACTCCGACTCTTCTTCCTCTAACTTCAAAAATGTCTTCAAATTCTCCACAACAACTTAGTTATATTTTTAATTTTTTTAATGACATTCTATTTGTATGTTAGGGTTTTAAATTGGGAATTGAATGAGATTGAGTTTTAATTTTGAATTAGTGTTTGCACCGGTGCTCGCGCTGGTGCCTGCGCCGTGCTCGCGCTGTGCGCCAACATTGAAATTCAAGCTTGCATTCTAGTTTGCCTTTTAGCTTGCAATGGTGTTTGCACTCATATTATAATGTTTGCCCCCATACTGCGCCTATCATGTTTGCATTGTATTTTGCATTTATGTTTGCACTGCATTGTATAAGGGTAAATTGGTATATTCCTACGTAATTTGAGTATTTGTTACATATCTTTTAAGATTTGAGCATTTCTTACATCTATATTTTGTAATATGAGTATTTTTATGGAATTTAGTAAAAAGTTTCTCTTTTTTCCATTAAATTTCGTCAGTCATATTTGTACTAATTGCAGTACTTGATTAGTAATTCTCAAAATTTTAAATTTTGTTTCAGATCTTTCGATCATCATATTTTCATAATTTTATTTTGTTGAATTACACAAGATGTAATGAGAATATTAATATTTGTCTACATTGAAATTTATTATCAAAATCATTGTGAAATGAAATTTAGTCGTACCCAAACTTAGGGGTGAGAATCGGGATGGGACAGGGAGTCCCGATCCCGAAAAAAAATGTCTCAATTGGTCCCAAAGTCCCGAACGTAACTAAATTTTTCGAATTTAAAAATTAATTTCGGAATATCGGGAGTCCCGAAAAATTTTAATTTTCCAATCCCGATCCCGAAAAATTTGGGACTCGAATCGGGACCGGAAAATCCAAAATCCTGATCTCAAATTCTCACCCCTACCCAAACTTGTCATATTAATACATTCTTAAAACAAAATTGACGCATATGTAAAATATGAAAGAGACAAGTTTGGAACAACTTCATCCTTACCATTTTTTCTTTATTTTTTGGAAGGAGCAAATTATTCTTATTATTATTTCACAATTAAATTTTTTATTTAATTAATATATTTTAAATTTAAAAAATTGGTATGATATAATGAATCCTAAACAATAATTATTCGAAAAAGTTTACAATTTTAAAAATTACATACCCTAATTTTGAAAATTAATTTAAAATAATATTAAATAATAAAAAATAATTATATATTTTATTTAGATAGAATAAACTAAAATATTATATACAAAATAAAAATAAAAATATAATTATGAACCCTAAATCTCAAGTGCTAATGTGCACGTTTTCTTTGGCACTGGTACCCTACTCACATTATATTTCTATCCCTATCCCTATCCCTCTCTTTCTCTCCAGACAAAAGCTAAGTCAGTATTAAAATATTCTCAAGCCTTAAAAAAGTCCAAAGTCCCCTTCTCTTGTCTTCTTCTTCTCATTTCCGTCAACCATAGACACAGAGAGAGAGGGAGAGCTTCCAGCACTTAGAATATACTCCCCCCCACCCCCACCCCTCCCTCATCCACAGTTATCCGTATTTATTACATTCCACTCCCCAGTATTTCAAATGCACATTTCCCCCTGCCACCTCCTCCCAAACCCAATATGATGTTCACTTCCAACTCCAATACCTCTTCTTTTCTCGCTCTATCAACCTCTATCCTCGTTTTTTTCTCATTCTTTTCATCGCCTGGTACGTTTTCCTCGCTTTATTTTATCAAATTTCGCGTTTTTATCTTAATGCTAGCGCCTTTTTATCTACCCTGCAGGAGCGGCGGCGGATGCGGCTAGCCACGGCGTTGTCTCGTGGGGAGCGCGGCCTTCTGTTTTGGGAAATGGGACGGTTTTAGTGCTGGCTGAGGAGAGAACGCGTAGAAAGGATCCACTTAATGACCTCAACTACTATACGGGAGGCTGGAATATTAGCAACGAGCATTACTTTGCTGTAAGTGATTCTCTTTTCCTTTTCTTGTTCTTTTTCTTTTTGTGTAATTTTATGTTGCTCCAATTTATTGTCTTCTCAAAGTATGTCATCTCGAGATTTTTGTTTCTTTATTACTGAGATAATCTGGTTCTGCAATTGGTACAGGTGTAGAGGCTTTGTCTTGAATCGCAGTAATTAGCAAACCCTGTTGTTTTCTTTTCTTTTCTTTTTTCTCTATTATTTTTGTTTTGTTTTTTTCTTTGTTGTTTGTTTTTGTACAGAGCTATATAAAACTATATTTAGCAGTACATGGCTACTATGTTATTCGTATACAGCATTCCTCTAGTTGACCAGTAGTAGCTTACTATTTTGTGAATTTTTGGGGCTGAAAGATTCTGCCCCAACTATTTTTTTTATTGTAAAGTTTAATTTTTTTGTAATTTATTTCTGGACTATTGGTGTAAAATTAGGGTTCAAATGTTTAAGAATGATGTTCACTGCTGCTTCATTGGAGATTCAATAAGTTGTGATGGATAAAGTTTATTCTGAGAGAGATACTTTGATATGAGAGTATATCATATGCTGGGGGCGATTGAAGATTGGTTCATGTGCAATTGTTGAACTAATTTTGTTTCTTGTTTTTGTTTTTTGAGAATTGAGTTGGTGCATAATACTAAGAATTTATAGAGCAACAATGTTTTTATATCCCTTTATATCACTAGCTTCTGCAAGGTGATCTTGAGTTTCAGAAAGACAACAAATAACTTCTAAACTTTGTCTGGTCTCTGTAATTGCTAAAATAAATAAGAGCATTTTCAAAATGGGATTTAATTCTTTTATATATGATCCTTCTCTATGTTGAGGTTTTATTTTTTCCCTCTCTCAATGCAGTCTGTGCTTTACACTGGCTCTTCTCTTTTCCTCATTGCTGGATTCTGGTTTGTGCTATTTGGGATTTTCTTGCTGCTGTCTTGTATGTACGTCTGCTGCTGCAGGCGCAGGCGTTATGGCTATTCACGTTTTGCCTATGCTCTCTCACTTATCCTCCTCACATTATTCACAATCACTGCAGTGTAAGCCTGTTATTTTTGGAAACATACGCTATTCATGCCTGACTCTTTAAGTTTAATCTATTCCTATTCTTTTTCATGCATCAGAATTGGTTCAATTGTTCTATACACTGGCCAAGGGAAGTTTCATGATAGCACAAAGGACACATTAGAATATGTACTGGGACAAGCAGATTCCACTGTTGACAATCTCCAAAGTTTTTCGAACTATCTTACCAGTGCTAAGAGAGTTGGAGTGGAGCAAGTTTTTCTTCCTCAAGATGTGCAAAACAACATTGACAACGTCAACACATTGGTTACAACTGCGGCCGACACTCTTGAAAATGCAACAAAAAATAATAAGGATAATATATTCAACTATTTGGATACTGTGTAAGTGCTTTTAGCCTAACTTCTTATGCTTGTATCTTCCGAAGTGTTGTATGTTTGACCTCATGTTCTGTTTTTTGATGTACAGGGGGTTGATTCTCATTATAGTTGCCGCCGTCATGCTGACTCTTGCTTTTCTTGGTTTCTGTAAGATACTGATTCCTTCAATCTGTACTTGTCGAAATTGTGATTTCCCAAATAAATGGAGTTTGGTGACTGACTAGCTGATTCATGTGATTTGGTGCAGTGCTATCTATTTCAGGCCTGCAGTTTCTTGTCTACATGTGAGTCAATTCAAGGATATAATATATTCCTAACTCACCTGTTAGTAATATACTTTTGCAAGATGCCTTTTATCTTTGTAAATCCTATTCTATGTGTTGTAGATTGGTCATCGCTGGTTGGATTCTCGTTGCACTTACTTTCATCTTGTGTGGCATATTCCTTGTTCTCCACAAGTAAGTTTCATCTACTCCCCTCAATGTAATAAAGCTTCTTTCCTTTATTCTCATTGTAATGCTAACTAGGCATATTCGTTTATCTTCTAGTGTGATGGGAGATACATGTGTGGCCATGAACGATTGGGTCGATAACCCAACATCTCATACTGCATTGGACAAAATTATCCCATGTGTGGACACAGCTACTGCTCAAGAAGCACGTACCCAAAGCAAAGAAGTTACCTTCCAAATGGTTCAACTCGTGAATGGAATCATTGCTAATGTGTCCAACGCCAACCTACCTCCCATTGCTGGACGTTTATCGTACAATCAATCTGGGCCACTGGTGCCTCTCCTGTGCAATCCATATAATCCTGACAAGACTGATAAAACGACATGCGCTACTGGCGAAGTTGACTTCACAAATGCAACACAGGTGAACACCTCATCTTTTTGAAAGTTGAATCTGTCTTAATTTAATTATGATTAGTATGTGGGAATGTTTGTGTGTGTAACCATATGCATACAAGTCCTATGTTCTGAAAAAGTTTTCATACTAAGAAGCTTCCATAAATAGAAGACCGCGCCAAATTCTAACTCATAATTAACACAGTTGCCTAAAAAATCACCATTCACTAGTTCTTGAGATGAAATGTTATGTAATGCAGGTATGGAAGAACTTTGAATGCCAAGTTTCGAACAACAAATGCACGACAGTAGGGCGTCTAACACCCAGCATGTATGATCAAATGAGTGGAGCTGTGAATGTGAGCTATGGGCTCTACCATTATGGTCCGTTCCTTACCAACCTAGTCGACTGCACGTTCGTAAGAGACACCTTCGCCACAATACACAAGGAACACTGCCCTGATCTAACACTCTACAGCAAGTGGGTGTACGTTGGTTTAGTGATGGTTTCTGCTGCAGTTATGCTCTCTCTCATATTTTGGGTAGTCTATGCACGAGAAAGGCGTCATCGCAAATATACGAAGCGTGTAGACGCTGCTGCTTCATCAGCTCAAACCTCTTATGAAGCTAAAGGCCCCTAAGTTATTATGCTAATTATCACTTTTCATAACTTCACGTTTGTAGATAGTTGGCCATTTTAGCGGATTTACATATTTAATTCATACGGTTTCTTAGCTTTATTTTCCAAGGCTGTTTGTCATGATACTGACAGCTTTACATTGTAAATGAAGAAATGGAGGAGGGTTACATTTGAATTTCTGATTTCAAGATCAGTTCTAAGTGAGCATTACCCGTGCATTTTGCAGCTGGTGTGTAAACTGAACAATTGAATTCGATTTGTAAACTTTTAACTAGCTAATGAGCATATAAAAAGGACGAAATGAATTAGAGCATCCCAATAGCCGAGTTTAGGCTGATGTTTACTGCTTGAGAGCCCGAGCTCGGCCTGAAGCCTTGTATTGGGGAGGTGTCAGGTTTCAAAATCGGGCTCTCAAACGTGAGCCGAGGCTTGCAGCCTTGTCCGCATGGGAGCTCGGTGTTAGAGCAGTGTGAGTCTAGTCTCGCAGCTCGGGCTTCCATCTCCCCTTTTTAACTCGTACTTCCTCTGTTCCACTGAGCTTGACACTTTTTTTTTTCGGCACAGTTATTAAGGAGAGTGTATAAAGTAGTGTAAGAGTGGTAAAGGTGGTAGGGTCCACACTTTTTTTTTGAAGAGATAATTTTTACTATTTTGGAATGTGTTAAGTTTAGTGAGACGTGCCTAGTGAGACGTGCCAATAAAAAAAAGTATACTAAACTTAGTGGGACGGATGGTATATTATATATGTATTTTTTTATTCTGTTTTTATTTATAAATATAAAATTTCATTTTTACTCATTCCATAACATGTGCACCCATGCACACATTTTTCATATAAATCGAGTAGACTAAATAAATTCTTGTGAACACTGGCGACCAACAAGAACTTAATAATTGAAATTAAGTTAAAGGACTTTAAAATTTGAAACCATAATAAGGATTAATATGGAATGAGATTAATTATAGTATTAGCGAATAAGATTTTTATATTTACAATTTACATTGCTACACAATTATCTCAATCAATATAAATTAAATTGCATATACCCATTATTGTTTCCAGCAAATTATGTAACGTCAACCTTCACATTGATGTAATGAAATAGAATAAATAGATGAATTAATGAGAAGGAACGAAGTCCCTTTGAAAATAAGCAAGTGTAGTAAACATAGGCATGCAATTATTGCAATTCAATGGATCATTTTACTTTTTCAAGAATTGGATGAGTTCGAAATCGAGTTACTATATTTTCGATAAGGATAAGGATACACGCAGGCTGACTGAAGATGACTTGGAAGTCGTGTTATAAACTTACAAGTTTTACGATATTTACTATTCTTATCCTCTTCGTAATTTAGTTAAAAAAAATTAAAATTCAGATTGTTTTTTGGACCAACATTTTTTTTTTATCAGAAAAGAGGAATTATTGTGAAAAGAGTGGTACCAGCAGTACCATGAAACAAGAGTCAGGTACAAAACCAAAAAAGTGGGAGTTTGGAATCAGATCACTAATATATGTGTTATAAATAACGATTGAATTCGGAGTGGAAGTAATTAACTTGATTATATATATATATATAATCAGGTTTATATTAAGATTTAAGTGTCTCTGAACATTCTTTAAAACCAAAAAAGTGGGAGTTTGTGATTGATAAGCCAAAAACATCCCAAGTTTTTGGTTTGACTTATTAATTTTAAAATTATAATTGTAGCAGTATTAGATGCTAATAAATTAGGAATGGGTTTAATAACAAAATCTAGTTGTCAAATTCGGATAGTATCATTTGGTTGTAATTTTGCTGAATTAGGCATATCCCCTTATCATCATCCTATATATAACCAACTTTGTGGTGTGCAAGTCGGACAACTGAATTCTTCATAATTCTGTATTTTTAAAATAATTTAATTTATGGTTAAAAGTATGATCACATAACATGATAAATTGTAGTAATTCATAATATTTAGTAAATAAAATATATGAATAGGCAAGAAAGTCATCATGTAATCAAATAATATGAATAAATTTCTTTTAATTTTAATTTTAATTTTTTACATATAAAATATGTATTTTATAAACTTTTATCCTATATATCAGAAATGGCCAAAACTCCAATTCAATCTTATCCCTATACATCGATCTCTTACTCAACTTGTCTTTTTCCACTCTAATAAGGAGAGAGACTCGGAGAGATGTAATGCGGCTGTACAAATATGTATAGTGTTGCTCTATATACATGTCTCTAATTCACACTCTAAAGCACCCACAAATAAAAATGGCTTCAAGGACTTCTTCTTCTTCTTCTTCTTCTCGTGGGAGGCCGTGCATGTGCTCGCCAACGTCGCACCCGGGTTCATTCCGGTGCAGCTTCCATCGGAGCTCCCAAAGCCCTGCCCGGACACCCTACCCGCCCAAACCCGAAATGAATCGGGTTGTTGCAAAAGTGGGTGTGGTGAAAGCGTTAGTCTTGATCAAGTTAATAAAACCTTCAAGCCATGATCTTCACCGCCGAAGGAATTTTCAGCCAAAACCCACCCGATTTGCTGCTGTTAACCTCCCTCTTATTCATTCTAATCATTTAATTGCCGCTTGATTATGTTATTGTTACTTATTATTACAATTAATTCTCTCTCTCTCACTCATATAAAGAAATGCATGCTCCAATCTGCGTACATATATATGTATATATTTTAATTTGTGCCTTTGTTCCAAGAATGTTGATTTCGTTTCGGATGTTCTGTTCTTAAGTGGTGTTTGATTTTTCTTTGTGGATAACTTAGCCACCTTATTATATAATGCAGTACGTATTCAACTCGCACATTTTTTTATTTACTTTATCTTGATTTTTATCCATCTCAAGTTGTGCATAGGACATTTGGTAAAACATGTTGCACCGATTAACACACATATAAATTACAGGAGTTGGTAACCCAGTTTATGTAATCACCTACATCGGGCCTCAACCAATAATATGATCAATCCACTATAACCCAGTTTATGTAACCATCTACATCTAGCGGGCCTCACCCAATAATAAGATCAATCCACTATATAAGAACCTCGAGTTACAAAAGAATATTATTCTCTCATGACTATTCACGCCTTAACAACCATCTCCACTCTACAACGCTCTTCTGAAGCCCAAGTGAACTGAAACTAATCTCTCCCTAAACTAGGGAAATCTAGAACCTGCAAGCTTCTAGAATTATCTCTTTGAGCCCTAGAATTATCCGTTTGAGTTTATAAAACACTCAATTACAAGAACACACGCCTCAACTATCTAACTCACGTAAAAATCGAAGCAAACACGTGGTATTTATGTAGGATTATAATAATTAAAAAGCGCTCACTAAAAGCTCAACACTCTTCGCTCAATATGTTCTCACAATCTTTCGCTTGAGTAGTTGAATGTCACAGACTAAAGACCCACGCATATATAAGGTGTCGCCAAACCCTAGTGGTAGTTGCTTGCCTTGTATGTGTATTATTTTGCGTAGAATATCTTATGTGGTATCTATGATGACTATGTTTGGTTTATTAGATAAGATTGTACTAAGACTCAATCTTGGACATGTATCTAAGATAAAATTTATCATAAGGGTTGGCCTAAGACTAAAAATCATACTATTAGCTATCCTAGATAGCTTTTTAATTAAATTTTAAATTTTATCTTGTAAACCAAACATGAGTTAATTTAATCTTTAGATTTAATTTTGGCAACCAAACATCTTGAATATATTTCCAAACATCCATAATATTCAATAAAAAAAAATTACCATAAATAAGATATTATGGACAAGTGTCGTATTCAAATTGAAAAAAGATAAATCTTGAGACATATAACTAAATAACACGTGGCATCATTACAATAAACAGATCTCTATGCACTCACAATTTGGTTATGGTGATTTGATCGATTCATGCCAACCAATAAACTGAACAACCAAATGACACGTGGCATCATTACAATAACAGGATCTGAAGCTGCTAATGTGCGCCATGTGCCTCCCTCTCCTGCTTAACGTTGACGTTGCAAGCAAAACAGAACATGAAATTCAATCGCACACTTTGGGTTAGTTGGATATGATTATCTACATTAAATTTATATTTTTTTTAATCTCTTCTTATACTCTCTTAATCACTTAAATGGGATTATATAATCAAATCAAAAATGATGTGATTTTATAATCTTCATTTGAATGATTAAGAGTGCATAAAAAGAGATTAAATTTATAAGAATATGTGAAAAGTGAAGGATTATAGATATGTAAGTAGAAATTTAATGAAGATAATCCTATCAATCCTATCAATCGAACCAAACGACTCCATAATATATTCAGTTAACCTCTTCTTCGGCATTAATTCGTTAGATTAGATACTCATATATATTTTCTCTCTTTATTTTGCTAATTAATTAATTATGATCGATTAATAGTTTTCTTTTTTCAATTTCAGTCTTAGCCTCAAGAGCTCAAAAACTCAGTTTCCATTTACACATGATATAATTAATTTATACCATCTACTAGTTTAGAGTCTTTAGACCATTACTTAATTCGGTCGACCAATTCCAATTTTCTTCAGCTTTGTTAAACAATACTCCATTAGAATATTGGAGTTAAAAGTGTCGAAGATAAGTGTCGAAAGATGCAGAAAGTCATATACTAGAATTATGTAATATGTAAATACTCTTTATTTTCTATGTCATGTTTTAACTAAAATAGAAATTAAATATATCTTTATTTCTCACTAATATGTCATGTTTTAATTAAAATAGAAACTAAATATATTTAGTGGGACAAAAATATATATATATCCCACTAAATTATCATGTTTCGACCAAAATATGAACTAAATATATTTGGCAGGAGGAATGTAGTATATCTTAAAAGTAATTCAAATAATATAGTATATTCCTTCAGCCTTTACATTTTTTTCATTTCCTCACTTCTCGTAATAATTTTATAATAATTAATTTATTCGATTCATGTGGTCCGTTCCAACAACTATCTCCAACTGAAATTACGATAATATAAAAAATGAACCAACCCAAATTCCTCTACGTATTATAATTATAATTAGGGTATAACTAAACCAAACTATATTAATCAACTGTTTGAATTAAATGCAATTTCGAATGTGCACATGAAAGAAGTTCCCAACAGAAAACCAACGATTTACTAGGAGCGGTTTTGCATCGTATGAATTGTAGTTACTCCATTTTGTGGTATTACTACACTGATACATTAATAGTTAGTTGAAATATAATTATATACATATACTTAATAAAAATAGCTTGTGTATCATGGGATTCAATTTGTTATTGAATATAGTAAGCATAACCCTTCCAATAAGAACTGGAAAGATAAAGATATAATTGGTGACACGTAGTGTTTTCAGTTGATATTAGTTAATAATTCCAAGTAGTTAGGGATAGAAGAGGATTAGTTAGTTGGAAGGTGAAGAAGCAACCCAAATATTAGGAGTATGAAATACTAAATACTAGTTGAAAAATGAGAAAGGGGCAGTTTTTGTGGTTTGATTAGATTAGATTAGATTAGGGCATGCAACAGGACAAACAAATAAATCGACTCATGTTACGTGTCAGATTATTAGTTTAGGACTCCACAACTGATGTGACATTTGGCGTCCTTGGAATTTCATTTAACCACCGCCTTCTCAGCTCCGAGTGGCCCTCACGCCAATAATCCCCTATGTTTTAATTGCTTATAATATTTGCTAATACCTTTCATTTTTATTTTTCAGTTGGTTGTTTTGTTTGGACATAAGCTCGTTTTGGATAAATTAAGGGTGTATTTGGCTGATCTTGTAAATTTTAAAATAATTTATAAACATATAAAGTGTTTGATAAATTAATTTATTTGAGAGTATAAGTTGTGAAAATAATTAAATTGTTTTAAAAGTAATTAATTTTATCATAATTTATTTTTTCATAATTTATTAATTATAACAAAATTACATAAATAATCCTACAATATTTTATTATCATCAAGAACGATTAAGATATTTAAAATAAATTTAATCACGTCATTTAAATAATACTTCTTCCCTCCCTAAAAGCCGCTTGTCGTCATTAACTTTAGATTTTGAATGATTCCATGCATAATATTTAACAAACAGTCCGAGAAACTCCAAACCGAAACCAAACTATATCACAGAAAAAGGTGGCTAAAAGTTAGGAGCTAACAAAAAATACATTAACAACCAATTTTTTACTCATTATTATCCATTATAAAATAAAATATTTCATTTTTCATTATTCGGACGTAATTTTATAGTACTGGTTATCCGTAATATAGAAGAAATCCTTGTATAAAAATAATTACTGTTAAATTTTTTCGATTTCAAACATTTTTATAAATGAATACTTCATATAAAAAATAGTACTCCCTCTATTCTGGTATTATTGTCCTTGTTTAACTAAAAAGTGAGTCTTTATTAACTTTTGGGGCCGACTGAGATAGTAATAACGTATTTACTAGTAATTAATTAATTATTGATCACATGTTAATATGCATAATAAATACATTGGGTGCTTGAAGTAGTAATTGAATTAAGGAATCGATATTTATTATTTATCAATATTAGATAAAATATCATGTGATTTTGAGCCATTCATAACATTAAAAATATCAATGAAATAGTCGATGTGTTATTTTTTATTAAAAATTAGATTATATTAACATTAAATTATATGGCCGCGTCAGGGAATACTCGAACCCAAGACCTATTGCCTTGAACATTAACCTCATTATATTATAATAAGATTTTGTAATTATATTTTAATTATTAGGATTAAATATGTGAATTAATTAATAATTTATAATATATATCAACTATAAGTATTTAATAGGTACTGAATCGATTAACCGTCAATTTATACACACAAAAAATAAAATGAATCTGTGTTGCTAATTTTTGAAATTTTGAAATAACAAATTTATAGGAACCGCTTGATTAACCTTATTTTCGAATTGATATTGATTCAATCTGTCGAATAGTTTGATTTTCCAATCTTTTTTGTTCATCCCTAAAATATAAATCTAAAATTAACGAATAGTGGGACCTGTTTAAGGCTATTGGTGATGTTGCTTGATTCATAATATAACAATCATGTGCATTGTAAATATATGGTTACATGAAGAAGTAAGTATGTCATAAAATCATTCCTTTTTCATTAAAAATAATAAAATTAATATATGTAGTCTAAAATTTATGTGGGGAAATTGCAGCATCTTAAGAAAGAAATGGAAGCCGATGCACAACCTCTGCTCTACCGCAAATGTTCAAAGTTTTAGAAGGTATTAACATGAATTGAATTTAGAAGGTAATGATGATACTTTAGCAAGTGGAGTATTAGAATACATCATTATTCACAATTCTGACCAAATCCAATGCGTCTCCTTCCTTCCATCCATCCCAATCAATATGAAAAGAAATAGAATGTTGTTTAAAATAGTCTACAAAAAGGAATGTTGTTATTATTGATACATAGCAATATTCCTATAAATAAAAAGCAATTAGTGGAGTATATGGTAATTTGAATTCCCGATCACGAGCGTGGCGCGTGGAATTTTGTTGATTGCTTTGCATTTGATGTGGTAGCCCACCACTCACAGCACAGCACAAGAAAAGGAAAATCTTATTCCACCTCCATACAAGTATATCGTAAGCTCGTAACCAACTACCGGTTAACCAAGAATTCCCCTTAATACCCCTCGACTTCGCCTTAATCACGGAACTGCTACCCCCTCTGTAGTCTAGTCTGTCCTATATAAACCCTGCTTTAGTTGACATTAGGTTTGCCCAATTAGCGACCCAACTGGTTCTCGACTTGGCATTGGCCCCATCCTTTCTACTTTTCCCAGGTTAAGAAAACAAACTCCACTATTTCCACTCCCAAACTACAACCAATGGAGCCCTCCTCCAGAAACAGATCCTCGCATGCTACAAACTTTCATACCCACTTACAACCCTCACGCTCGTCTTCCGGTCGATTCTTCCCCTCTTCCATCTCTGCGTCTTCCGCCGCCGCCACCTTCTCCACCCGCTCCAACCCTCGCCCCGGACCCGAATCGACCCTCGCCCGATCCACCAGCCCTACCCGCGTCAGCCTTGGCAGATCCGTTTCGCCGTCGTCTGCGGTGCGATTTTCCTCCCCTTGGAAGCATCCAATCTCCTCTCATCACCAGAAGCAGAGCCACCGCTCACTGCCGAAGAAGACGTGTATGTGTTCCCCCACGAATCACCCAGGCTCCTTCCGGTGCAGCCTGCACAAGAACAGTGTCGTCCCCGGATACGGCGCCAGCAGCAACCAGACGTCGCCGTATCGCAGCAACCAAACGTCGTCGTATCGTTCCAGCCATCAATTGAATATGCGGCGATCGGCGATGTCGAATTCTCTCGTGCGAATTGGCACGGTTGAGGGGGAATTGGTGAAGAGAGCTCTGACGGCGCTGATTCGGCCGTCGTCGCACAGCTTGCGCCGCCGCCACGACTTCCAGCCGCGACCGAGCCGGCTTTCTATCATGTCGAAAGCCGATGGCTTATAGGCAAAATATACGGACCTTTATTTTTGTTTGCACAGAACTGACTCGGTGAGTCACGCGCTGAGTGAGACTCGGCCGGTTTAGCCGATTTTTGTGGCTGTTAGGATTTTGAATATGGAAACCCTTTATTTGAGTTCTGTGGTAGTAAAAGGAACTCCAGTGGTTTTCGATTATTTTTCTCTCGTATTGATTATTATTTTTTTTAATTGAATTGATATATTGATGATAATGGGATAGCAGATTCTTGTGATGCTATCGACTGTTAATTTTTAGTTAAATTGGGGAGATTTAAATTGAATGCAAATTCAATACATAATCCTGTTGGAGCAGCAGATATGCTGCAATTTTTGGAAATTTGTGAATAGAGAAATTAATTGGTTCTTTATTTGTTTCTGGTGTGTAGTGTGGATATTGTTTCTTGAATTTATGGTTTATGTTTCCTCAGCTTTTTGTGGTGAGGGAGCAACGTTTCTCACTTTTTTTTTCGCGTAAAGTTGGAAACTATCAAGATCTCTTTTAGAGATCTAGGGTCCAGATTTACTGACGAATACTAGTACTTATATATTTATTCTGGATATTGGAATTTCTTGTTAGATGAAAATATTATTTTACTTGTCCCTTATACGCTTATGGCTTATTATTTCTTAATTGGAAACAAATTATTTGGTGACTGGTTTAATTATGATTTCAGCTATCTGTATTAGTCTCAAATTTCAAATGTATATTTACTTTCAATTATTAAATTTCTTGAGAGGTTTGATTTTTCCCCCTTGTGGACAATGTTGGAAAAGCGTGAGATTCTATTATTTTGTTCAGTGTGTACGTATCAACAATTGTGTGGTTTTCTTGCTCTGGATTACATGTGAATGAATGCGTAGATTGTGAACAACTCACCTATTCGAGTCAATACATACACATACTGATTATTTCATCTCTCTTTCTTTTTTTTCTTTTCAAATCGAGTCCATTGTTGTTAGTGCATAACTTGAATCTTGATTAGTCTTCATCATCTTTGTTTCTCAACACACACATGGCATGACACATATATACACGTAGTACACTCCACAACGTAAGTAAGATATCAATTTTATTTTATATTAGAATAGAGAATTATCATACTTACCAATGTATTATGTCGGTCGCTACCTAACCGACTTCAAATGTTTATTTTAAAAATAAAACGTATTACTACCTCCGTCTGACTTCAAATGTTTATTTTAAAAATAAAACGTATTACTACCTCCGTCTCACTTTACTTGACACGTTTTATATTCAAATGAGTATATTATAATAATAAAACGTGTCAAGTAAAAATGGGACGGAGGGAGTAGTAAATAATAGTATCAAATTACAATGCATTCTCAAAATTGGATATTGTTGTAGCCTCTGTTTTATATACATGATGTATTCTTATTTCATAACTTGAAATTTTCTGATCGTGACTAGTATATAAATAAAATGCGAAAAGAACCCCCACGTTGTTGAGAAAAAATATGTCATTAATACGAGAAAGCGTGGTGCCTTTGTAATGTAATTTCAGCGAAACATTTTAGTGTTTTACTATATACTTGTAACAATTTATTTACTTTGTAAGGAGGATTAAATAATATAATAGCGAAATGATATTCGGCAATATACAAAATCATTATTCCTAATTAGAGTACTTTTTATGGCCCATTTAATTTATTTATTTTTAAATATATACTGTTCATCTGCTCTTTGATGAGCTATTCTCTTTATTATCTAAAATATGGCAATCCCTTTTGACAATAAATGTAAAATATTATTAGAGATTGATAGGATGTTGAATGTTACAAAATTAGCTAGTAGAACAAAATCTAATGTGTGTGGGTTGCAAATGGGGTTGTCAGGAAAATCGAAATAAATGTAGTAGTATTAAATTACATTCCCAACCAAAAATAATTGAATCAAGTAAGATGCATGAATAAATTAGAATAATAATATTAGTATAAAATAAAAAGACAAAAAATGGTAGGAGGCATGTGGAGGTCCATGTTTCGTGGAAAGGGTACAATAATTGTGGGAGTGTATGGATTTGTTTATTAAGTTAATTAGGATCTGATGAGGATATATAGACGACACAAATTCAAATTTTCTCTTCACTTGGGCGAAAATGCTAATCATACTTTATATATATACACTTGATCATTGTGTATCTAAATGTACACTCCATATTATTGTCACTGTATATGATGTTATATAAATAAGGGTGAGTTATTATATATAGTGGTAAATATTCATTTTATAAGTTGTTTTAATAGTTTTTGCATTGACGTTGTTGAATTGGTTTAGTGCGTGTTTCTGCTTTATACTGTAGATTTAAATTTTCTTTTATTTAATTTATCTAGTTTTGAATGTTAATAATCATATATTACATAAAATGTATTCTACTGCTTATGTTCTACTAAGTTTGACACAATTTATTATTTTAATATATTAATTTAAATATAAGTTGTATCATGTTTAGTGGAACGAAAGAAATATTAAAATTAAGTTTCATAAATATTTGTAGATATTAATGATCTGAAATAAAAATCAAAACGAGGGAAAACGAATCAAAATGGTATTGACATGCGTAAGGCAAGGCGTGCAACAACGGCAATCCAGATAAATACATGTTTAAGCTTTTGTTTATATAGTGTGCTTGAAATCTAACAAGGCCACTGTCATCATAAATTTCTCTTATTTATATCTACATTACTGTATATACAATATATGGTTGGGTTGGGGCTGATCAAACTAAGATTTCATTACACAGTCTATCTAATATTTCGGTTCATTAAAATGTGATACAAAATGTTTATTTATATCTTTATTAAATTTAATGTAATTTTATTTTTATTTTTAAATAAATAAATAATGTACATTGGCATCCATTATTCCTTATATATAATCATATTGGCATCCAAAATTTATGTTCATATTATTGGGAAGTGAATCCAGCATCTCCTGAAGGGCGGGTTCTCCGTTTATCGTATTCGAGAGAGTTTATGGAGGTACGGTCTGCCTCAGTCAAAAAGTGCATCCGCTACCGTTGTTAACGAGAGGTTAAAGTAATTGATTAATACTATTCATACCAACATGATGTATCATCTTTTCAGGTGACCCCTTTGTAGAAACTATAAGGGCGCTCCCGATCTAACACATGCTTTGAAATTTGACTGGTACAAAATCTAGATCTTAGACTAGACATGAATAAGCAATTACTCCATCTATCCCGTTATTTATATTCGACTTTGAGTAAAACGTTTTTACAATTTTGATCCAAGTACGACATAAACAGCACGAAGGACACTCTATCCTAACTATCATGCACATTACATTCTTTTTTCAAGAAATAACTAAATAGTAATGACACTTCCCTAGTTGATGTTGTCCCAAGCTCCACCTCTTAAGGTTTATACTAAGATCCATTAACATTAATTACAATTAACTAGTGATTTAATTAAACAGAATATGACCAAAACATGGAACAACTTAACGTGGCAAAATAATATTAGAATGAATTATTTGCCGTTAAGGGCTTCGCGACAAATTACTACTCCAACATCACATGCATTTCAATGCTTTCATAACATGTTTCCTATATTGTTTAGTCTTCAAATAAATTAAAATATGTGAAAATTAATAAAAATAATAAGAAGACACAAATACAATATTTATATACACTGCATGATATCGACAAAGTCTGGGACTAGTACTTCACAAGCAAAGAATTGCGACATCTGATCTTGAAATAATTAATTTCTAATTAATTTAAATATTATGGAATAGTTAACTCAATCCCAATCTAGAGAGATATGCATCCGCCATTGCCATTATATATTATTCTTGTAACAAAATTAACTTGTGTCAGAATCTGCTTTTCCATTAACTGTTTCAAAACTAATCTAGTTTGCAAGTGTTAGTATAAACTAATTTAGTTTCAAAACCATGAACAATTAATTTGGATTATTAATTTTCATCTAACTATATTATAACTCAAGCTCGACATAAAAACATGGGATTTAAAATTTGACAAATGCTAGATTATGTTTTCATCTGATTAACTTTAGAGATTCAAATTTTATTATTTATTTGCTAAAACTGTAATGTTTCTCTAATATTTGTGTGACACGACAAATGGCAATCAGAGTGAGGCCCAGTTTGAAAGGGTTATATTATGAAGTATACCTTCTCATATGTTGGGCCATAATTGTTCTAGGGCTCATTAATTAGTGAATAAACATAGTATCATATAAAGTGACTATAATTGTTGAATTAAATGATTCGGATAAGTAACCATTGAAATTATATAATAATGAATATTATACTACTTGTCTTGGTAAAATGGTTATTTATAAGACGAGAGGAACCAAAGCGTTTAAATTAAATACTCCATTTTTCTCATTATTTATGGCTCGTTTTATTATTATTATACATTCATTTGAATATAAAATGTGTTATGTTTAATGGGACGGAGAGTACTTTAAAAATATATATATATATATATATATATATATATATATATATTATGCTGTTGTAAGTGTTATGTATGAGTATATTAGTAATGCATACATATATATTTATTCGACACAATTTGAAAAGTATTTTAATAGGCTCATTGGTTTTTAGTTTTTGGCAAAATTGATAAATTCAACATTTTGGATATTAAAATGATGTTATTTTAACATATTACATTTTGTTGGTCTTCCCAACATCCCTTGTCCTGTAACGAATATATTTGTATATGAATTTGAAAAGGAAATAGAAGAAATGATTATAAGTTGGCTTTAGAAAATATGTTGTTTTGTATAAATAATAATGTACGGAGTATACAATTAGGAATGTGAGCAAATATTACTAAAAAAGCACTCGATAATTAAAGACGTTCAGCGTGTTACAGTGTATATTTGTCCCCATCGACTTAACGTAAAGCTAGATCTCTGGCTACATTAAAGTTTTTCACTGTCTTTATGTTATTATGTTTTGGAATAAAGATGTTATTATTTTTAAATAAATAAAAGTTATGAATCTTATTTTATGGTCAATGGATGGTACAAATACAATGCGCCGGCGATATTAATTGTTTTATTAAAATATTAAGATAATTTGTCTGTGCAAAGTGCAAACAAACCAAAATAGCTTGCACGTTGGCATATAGTAGCCATTCATAAATCATAATATATCTCTATATATTAACAATGGCCATATCATAAATTACGGAGTATTTCTTGTCTCATCATATACTGAAGTATTGATTCATGTTATTTTTTAAAAAATGTCAATAATAACGGAACAAATTAAGTATGAAAATTATTTATAAGATATAATTAGAGTCCAAATCCTACGCGGTATATACTATTCTATCATTCCAAAATTAATAATACGTTCTCCGTCCCACTAATTATGACACGTTTTATATTGAATTGGGTGTATTATAATAATGAAACGTGTCATAAATAATGGGACATGGGAGTATTACTTTTTCAATTCATCTCGATATGAGAATTAAGCTTTTGATAAATAGTCCTTCCGTCCCAATAAGTATGACATTTTTTCCGGTACGGTTATTAAGGAGAATGTAAAATAGTTTAAAAGTAACAAAGATATTAGAGTCCACAACTTTTTGAGGAGATAATTTTTACTATTTTTGGAACGTGTAATTTTTAGTGGACGTTGTAATAAGTAAATTGTGTTAAGTTTAGTGAGAGAGATGGTGAGTATTATTTTTGGATATGTAGTATATGTTTCATACCCGAAGGAAATGGAAATGTTGTTCCTCCACTTCACATCCTGTGTAGACTGTGACCCTTAACAATATTTATGAAGAACATATATTAGGTAGTTGTTACAATTTTTAGAAAGAGAGATATTTATTAATTTAAGAGAGATGGATACATTACAAATTTAAAACTACTAGTATTCCTCAATCCTCACTCAGACTCAGACACCTACCTACCTACCTACCTACCTGTATATTATCATGCACCGAGTTATAAAAGAAAACTTGAATACTATATATATAATATATGTCATCAATCAATCCATCCTATAATAATTTAAGCCCGTATGCCAACAATTGACCAGAATTAATCCGTCCCATTTCATTTCAGATCAACAAAATATGAAAAGCTTTGAAAAAGAGAAAGAAGTCAGATTACGAAAAACCCAGGAAATACTATAATAATTGCACAAAAAAGGAAGAGGTTTTATAAAAAAAGGAAAACGAAAACAAAGTAAGATACCTACCTTTCCAATTATTTAATTACTACTGTAACTACCTTGGAAGGATCTCTCCAATGGAAACGCCCCAACCAAACAAGAAGGCTCTACGTCTCTGTTTCTATTTTAAATCCTCACTTCCCACTCCCTCTCTCTCTCTCCCAAGTGACTGCTTTCCATTTGCGAATATTCTAGTTTGCTAGAATCAATGGTGGAGCTCAAAGCAGGAAGCAGGCCGCCGTGGGTGGGATTAGGCGCCGCAGTGTGGGTGCAGATTGCAGCAGGAAATGCCTACACTTTCTCTCTCTACTCCCCCTCTCTCAAATCAGTTCTTGGCTTCACTCAGCAGCAGCTCACTATTCTCGGAGTCGCCAATGATATCGGAGAGAATGTTGGCATTCTTCCCGGAATCGCCTGCAATAAGCTGCCTCCATGGGCTGTTCTTCTCGTCGGTGTTTTCGCCTCTTTCTTCGGCTACGGTGTTATCTGGCTCGCCGTTAGCCAGACCGTTCCTTCACTGCCTTATTGGGTCGTAAGTTTCTTTTCATCCTATGGAAATGTTGAGCTTTGAATTAGAAATCCTCAGTTAATTTCATCTGGGAGTAGTAAAGAACTTTGATGAGAAAGAATATATTTAGGTTGGAGAAGGAAAATATGTTGTTACTATTAAATGGATCATCATTGACATTCAACACTTAAGGCTGTTATTAGAACAGGATTTAAGAAATGTCTCTCAATCCTGTGGTGGACCAATTGTGTATCCATTCTTTAAGGCTTAAAGAAGGAAGATTCCAACTCTGTCCTCCACTGAGCTAGTTTTTACTATCTGGATTCATCAAACACCAGCCACCTAATCGAAAAACTCTTTGTAGGTTGGAAGACTTTAATTTCCAATAATAACCATAATCAAGGCTTTCTCTTTACTAATTTGTTTAGTTTTAGGCTTTTAGCTATTCAAGAATTCATTTCTTCCCATGTTCAGTTTTAATAACAGAAATACTATGATAGTAAGGAGCACTTCTGCAGTTAACGTATTTAGAATAACAGTACCTGTTTCGGTAATAGTGTGATGACAAATTTAAGGGGGGAAAAGATTACTAAGATGCAAAACTCAAGATCCTGCATGTATGTTTCAATATTTGACCATCAAGTGACTATTTTTGTTCTGCCTAATTATCTTCTTAACTGTCTCAGTTATGGTGTGCATTATGTGTTGCCACAAACAGCAGTGCTTGGCTTGGCACAGCTGTTCTTGTCACCAACATGAGGAACTTTCCTTTGAGTAGGGGTACGGTTGCTGGAATACTAAAAGGTTACGTTGGATTAAGTGGTGCCGTGTTCACAGAGATTTTCACTATGATCCTTAACGGCTCTGCTTCAAGCCATTTGCTACTTCTAACACTCGGAATCCCAGTTATAGGTTTGGCAATGATGTACTTTGTCAGGCCCTGTACTCCAGCTTCTGGAGAGAACTCGTGGGAACGAGGCCATTTTCTTTTCATTCAAGCAGCTAGTGTCACCCTCGCTGTTTATCTTCTCACTACAACCATTTTAAAGGACTTCTTCTCACTTGGAAATACCATCTCCTATGTGTTTATTGCTGTGATGATTTTTCTTCTGATGGCTCCTCTTGCAATTCCCTTGAAAATGACTTTGTTCCCCGTTGTTAGTAAGAAACGAGGCGAGCAACATGATTTGGTCGAAGGTGATTCAAATCCATCGGATCCTCTACTGAACACATCTTCATCAGAAGCAACTCTTGGAAGTTTCTATGAGTCTGAAGATGTCTCGGAAGTGGATATGCTTCTTGCTGTAGGTGAGGGCGCAGTTAAAAAGAAAAGAAAACCTAGGAGAGGAGAGGACTTCAGTTTTCTTGAAGCTATTGTGAAGGCTGACTTTTGGCTTCTATGGTTTGTTTACTTCTTCGGAGTTGGCTCAGGAGTAACCGTCCTTAATAATTTGGCGCAGATTGGAGTTTCCCTTGGTGTCAATGATGCCACGATTTTGTTAAGTGTGTTCAGCTTTTGTAACTTTTTGGGTCGTCTCGGAGCAGGAGTCGTCTCAGAACACTTCGTGAGGTAGGTATCTTACGTTCACTTTGGTTGTTGTTTGACATCGTTTCTTGAAAATGATTTCATCCATTGCAGGTCAAAAACAATTCCTCGAACATTTTGGATGGCCATAACACAAACAATCATGATCCTAACATTTCTTCTATATGCTTCAGCCATGAAAGGCACCCTCTATGGTGCAACAGCATTACTAGGGGTCTGCTACGGCGTGCAGTTTGGTATAATGATCCCAACCGCGTCTGAACTCTTCGGGTTGAGACACTTTGGCGTAATATTCAACTTCATGCAGCTCGGAAATCCGGTGGGGGCACTTCTCTTCTCCGGATGGCTTGCTGGTCAGGTATACGACTCGGAGGCTGCTAAGCAGCCAGGGTCGTCATGCATGGGTCCAAATTGCTTTAGGCTGACGTTCCTCATTTTGGCGGGGCTTTGTGGAATGGGAACTTTGTTAAGCATAGTTCTTACCATAAGATTAAGAGCAGTATACAGAATGCTATATACTCATGGTTCCTACCGCTTGCTGCCTCAAAGCACCGATAACTGATTACAAGAGCATCTGTGGAATTATATACTCTTTACTAATCATGTTTAGCATCATCTCTCAGAATTGTTTTCAGTTAAAAATATGAACTTGCTATATTGAATCTCGAAATTGTTAAGAATGCACAAATTACATACAGCTAACCAACTCTGACGTGTGTGCTCGAGAGAAATACAGAATTTCAATGTACATGAGATTCTGATAGACAAAAGCCAAACAGCATTATGTTCACTGCATTACATAATTGATTTTTATTACAGCAGTGGCACGTAATATTTCATATGTAAAATACAAGGAAAGTTGATGCAGAACAGAACCCCCCCATGTAGTAAACATGACCATGAGTCGACAACAGCACTCATAGGAATCCTATCTAACCCTCCAAGTGTCTGACGAAATGACACAAGACTAAAACACTCATTATACCTATAACAACTCTATGGACACAAGTGAAATGAAAGTGATGCTCTACTAAAATAAGAGCAGACAAATTAGTATACTGCAAATACCATAAAGAACTTGACTAATACGCCACCAACATACGAATCAAGTGTAAGAACCCTAGAAAAACCATTCTCTGATCACTCTTCATAAAAGAAAAAGGAAATACTGATATAAATTAAGTAGGTTTCAAGTTGTGAAACATTGTATCCCACCTGGGTTCTTCTTCAACTGCAGAGGACCAATAGTGGTGATCCTCCAGCACCAAGGTCTGCATTCTGGAACTGTGGAAGAACATGGGGGTCCCAATCCCATGACCATTGGTGAGCAGCAGTGGTCCCCTGGCGCTCTTGCTTCCCACTGGGACCCTCCTGTTCCTGCGCAGCATGCCGCCTTTATAGGGAACGAGCGCCAGGGCCGAGGAGTCCTCGCGGCGGCGCGCCCATGGCCAGGGAGGGCGCATGTACTTGGAGAAGCAGCTCTTGGTGCGTTTTAGGGCGATGATGATCGGGGACAATCTCTTGGCATTATGCTTTCGGGCGAGCTTGAGGATCTCGAGGCGGTGCTTGGCGATGGAGATCCCCATGCTCTGAAGGAATTCGTGGTTGAAATATGAGATGTCGTCTTCCTCCAGCTGGTTCTCAGCCATGGACACCCCGTACTCGTACACCAGGGATGCCCCTAACCCTGTCTTTGAGAGCCATGAGAACCAGTCCATTGCACCTCTCTCTCTCTCTCTCTCTCTTTCACACTTTATTATTTCTATCCAAAATATATAATCTTAAAACATATTCCCTCTCTCCTTATAGGAACACTACCTCATAAAGATATACTATATACTTTTTTAATAGAAAAGAGAACCCATAAAATATAACGTGTAATATTTAGTATTTTATGAACGATCAAATAAATTTAAAAGTGAAGAGTGATTTTTTTGCGTAACTAGAGTGTTGGGTGTTTTTTAGATTGGGTTGGTAGTTGAATGTTGAGATTTGAGACTGACAAAGGAAAAGTGGAAAAGTGAGGATAGTTGAGTCGGTATGAAATTTCATGTATTTTACTTCAGGATTATTATTATAATCTAATCTTGTTCAAATTTCTATTTTTTAATTGAATTTTAAATTATACCTTCAAATATCTATTTTAAAGTTCCACTACACCACAATAATTCGAATAAATTGAAGTATAGTTAGATGCCAGTAATACAAACGATTTCCACTTCTAAAATAAAACGAATAAAAAATCAAACGATTTTAATCTACAACTATTAAATGTGTAAAATATACAATTTCATCATGAAGATTAAAAAAAGAGGGTTTGTGTAGGAGTATGGGAGGGAGAGTGGAGACTTCTAGGCTATTTATTGTTTCGTTTCCCAAAACGAAAGAAAGAGGAAGGCTATTATTGTTTCTTCCCACAAAAATAAAGTTAAATAAATATAATACTCTTTATGTGAATTCAAACTTGAATTGAATGCAAGAGTAAGGAATAAGAAATATGGGCATCAATCACGGCAGGGGGCTCAACAAATTTTTTATTGTCATTTCTAAAGGAGAAAGAAAGAAAGATAAAAATATGTAATTAATTGGATTTACCATTTCATCAGTAATTACACAAATATCAACAATGATGAATCAACATTTTTTTAAACTTCAATTAGCAGCAAAGGGATTATTTGGTTATTAATGTCAAGTAATGAATCAATTGTGTTAGGAATTAGGGCAAGTCAATTATTCAATATGACAAAAAGTAATGAATAAAGTGTTCACGTGACATGTTTGTACGTACCATACCAATAATGAGTGAGTGGTAATTGTTAAAAGTGTTAATAGGTAAATTTACCCACTTTCCAAAAAATAGATGAAGAAAATAACCATTCCTAAACTTCTATACAAAATCTACCCACTTTATAAAAAAGTGGTCCAAGATTCTCTTCCAAACACAATTTACGAGACAAAAATGTGTTAGGTGAGTCTGTTATATTTGAAATCATTAAACCATTATTACATTTCACACTCTCTTACCTCTATCTCACTAGATATCGCACCATTTTGCTCTCCCTTAATCACCTTAAAGTCATCTAATTGGAGACATTTAGGAGTTAACAATCAGGTCACCTAATTCTAGTCATTTTGTTCGGTAGAATTTCAATACCGCACGTTTTTAGACAACTACCGTATGTGTAATTAACTGCGGTATTTATTTATGTAGCATATTTTGGGGCGGTATTTACATATTTACACATAATATATGTCTACAAGGACAAAACACTCAATACCGCCCATAAATACGCATCTACCGCCCCTACACGTAAGGGGCGGTATTTCTATATACAATATATATTATGGGCGGTATTGATATTTTTACACATAATATATGTCTTAATGTGTAAATATATACATACCGCCCCTAAAAACCTATCTACCGCTCCTACATAAAGGGGCGGTATTGATATTTTCGGTATATACGGGGGCGGTATTGATCAGTTTAGTCAGATCTATACATTGCAAACATGAATCAAATCATTTATTACCTATGTCATTTGGTTTCTGAGTAAAATCATTTTTTATTTGTAGATGACGGATTTCACGTCCGTGTACGTGAAATATGGAGGGTATTGGGATGGGTGTATGTATACGGGTGGCCAGGAGCAGATAGCACCTCTTCCGAACAATTATGTGACACTCACGAACTTGAAATTCTGCATCCAGTACATGTCTATTGCTGTTGAAAATCAGTACGATATCTTCTATCTGTCCAGATCGAAGAATGGTCGGCTTATCAAATCTCAATTGACCAATGATGATGAAGTTAGAAGACTGTGTATAATCCAATCATCACCTACAGTTTATGTGGATTTGAGAGGGGAATCGAGCAGCAGAAATGAATCCACAAGAATTCCAGACCTCAACTTTGCATGTGATGATGGTGTTGGTGGTGGTGATGGTGGTGGTGATGGTGGTGGTGGTGATGATGATGATGATGATGATGATGATGACGACGACGAAGATTACGTTGCGAGTTCAGATTGTTCTTCATCATCTGAATCTGATGAAGAACAAGCTCTTGCGATGAATAGTGCTACATTTGCTGAATTTGCAGCATGGATACGTGATGCAGGGGGTATGCGAAGAGTTCTGGAGATGATGTATCCGAGTGTGGATAGTGACGTCGAGTACAACCCTAATACAGAAGGATTTTTAAAAAATTGGATAGTTCCAATGGTCCCCCTAAATGCTATGACGTCCGACGTGTTGACTGAAGAAAATCCAATACTTGAAGAGTTAGGTGATGGGTCGATCTTCAATGATAAGGAAGAATTGAACATCGCAGCTGGTTTGTGGAACATGGAGAACCGAGCCGAATACAGAGTCGTAAGATCAGACTCGTATCGCCTTCATTGGTGTTGTAAGGTGTCCGAAAGATGCCCATTCGTTTTGCGTGCTCATTGTCATGGAGGTTGTTGGGCTGTATCTGAGTTTTGTGCTGAGCACACTTGTAATGATGAGATCGTACATCTCGGTCCGAAAAAGGTGCACTCAAAAGTGATTGGCGCATTCTTTGCGAAGAAAATGCGAAATGTAAAAGATATTATAAGACCGAAGGTTATTCAGGAGGAGATGCGGAGGTGTTTCGGTATGGATGTGACGTACGATGTTGCACTCAGAGGCAGAAATCATGCTCTGGAGATGATTTACGGTAAGTACGATGTTTCATTTCAGTTGTTGTCTGGATATCTACATATGTTGGAAGTGATGAATCCAGGTACGATCACTGATCTTGATGTCGGCCCTGACAATAGATTCGGACATCTGTTTGTAGCTCTTGGAGCTTGTAGAGCGGGGTTCGGCTCGTGTATGAGGCCCGTGATAGTTGTTGATGGCACTCATTTAAAGGGGAAGAACAATGGCATTTTATTCGTCGCAGTCACGAAAGATGCGAGTGAACAAATTTACCCATTAGCATTTGGGATTGGGCCGATTGAAAATCACGAGTCTTGGATTTGGTTCCTGACTAGAGTGAAAAGATCTTTTGGAAGTACGCCAAACACATTGATCGTATCCGATCAACATGTGTCGATCGAGCATGCCCTGGGTATCGTATTTCCTGAAGCAACACACGGTTTATGTTACTATCATCTTAGCGGCAAGATCAAACGGTTTGGAAAGACCACTGTTGGTTTATTTCAGAGAGCTGCTTACACATACAAGCAGAATGAATACCATAAGAGAATGAGTGTCATAGAAGCTTCGAAGCCTGCGGCTTATGAGAAGTTGATGAGTGTTGGCCCCACCAAATGGGCT
Source organism: Leonotis leonurus (assembly GCA_026898415.1). Classification (NCBI taxonomy): domain Eukaryota; kingdom Viridiplantae; phylum Streptophyta; class Magnoliopsida; order Lamiales; family Lamiaceae; genus Leonotis; species Leonotis leonurus. The sequence goes on from JAPKLX010000029.1 coordinate 896,173, forward strand.
CGATCGATGTGCCCAGTGCGAAGGTATAGCTTCCTAACATCTAATGCAGCTGAAAGCTTCAATAAGACATTGTTATGGGCTCGACGTCTACCTATTTGTTCTCTTGTGGAGGCAGTGAGACTTGTGTTGGAAAGTTGGTTCAATGATAGACGTCAGAAAGCTGCCCGGGATCATCAAGAATACCCTGAAGAGGTGATACGAAAGGTGCGTCTGCAAATTGATAGATCTCGTGCGTACAACATAGCTCGTGTGGATGCTAATACTTTTAAGGTGGAGACGAGTACGCGATCAGTAACGGTTGACTTGAATGCATGGAGTTGTGAGTGTATGGAGTTTCAGTTCGATCTCATTCCTTGTTCACATGCAGTCGCGGCAATTCAGTACGTATAATATTTACATTGCGATATTTATGAATTTATTATATTCTCTAATTACATTCTTTTTACAATTTTGACAGGAATGCCGGTATGTCCATATCTCAATTTATAGCAAAATTTTACAAACGGACGGCGATGCAGGACGCTTACAGAGTACACATTGCACGTGTTCCTCACAAAAATAATTGGGTCCTACCAACCAATATCGCAAATACAGAAGTTTTGCCAAACAAAGCCATACGAATGCCGGGTCGACCTCGACTAAGTAGACGTAGATCAGGAGGGGAAACATCTGGGAGACGTAAGAGAGGTAGACAACCATGTCCTCATTGTGGTATCACCGGACATACGGGTCCGAATTACCCCCAAGTAGATGATGATTATGAAGACTAATTTGTTTTGAAAACTTATTTGTTGTTATAAAGACTTATTTGTTATTAATTTGTCATGACTATATATTCAATATATTCTAAAAGGGCTTGGGTTCAAAATATTTAATATATTTGTATAGATTACTAGAGATAAGTATATAATGATTTGTAGATGTAATTTTATCGAAAAAGAGCAATAGCTCCACTGGCACCTCTTGCACCTATAACTCCTCCCTGAACTGGCGTGGGTTCGAAACCCATCAGCCCCAGTTTTTTGTTTTATGTGTTGGTTTTGTATAGATTACTAGAGATAAGTATATAATTATTTGTAGATGTAATTTTATTAAATTAGAGCAATAACTCGACTGGCACCTCTCGCACCTATAAGATCTCCTCTCTGAACTGGCGTGGGTTCGAAACCCATCACCATAACACCATAAACCAATGGTCTGAGTGCCCTCATCCTTGTCCGTCGAACCTCTTTCGTAATTGCATGCCAATTAGAGTCGTACAATGTCAGTGTACGACTCGTCATGTCAGCAACTACTACTACAAAATGATACATCACTAGAATCGGAAATATTACCTACAATTATTAAAACACAACACAATTAGTAAGATATGCAATGATTATTTTATAACTATATTAAAAAAACAAACTTACTTCTGATGCATCCCACCATGCAGTACCAGTAGGTCCATAAGCAGACCCCCCCACAACATCACACAACCATTGACTTGGCTTCCAATTATTTCTAATGTGCTCATCCAATGCTCCCCTTCCAACCAATTCCAATGATCGACTCTCGCCCACAAAATTTTTAAATTCATATTCTAATCTTGCCTATAAAATATTAATATGAACATTGATAATCAATCAATAAAAAGTTAAAATTTAACTAAATTAAGGTAAAATTAACTATAATCTACTTAAAAATTGAAAATTTACTTACAAAGAAATCGGATTTGCATATCACTGTCTTCCCCTTCGTTTTGCTCGGGAACACCCACCAATTGTCAACAATTCTTTTTTGGAGTATGGCCATGTACAAATCTATGGTCTACATAGAAAAAGATTATTAAAAAACAAACTGTATAAAATAAATCACCAAAATTAATATAATTAATTACGTAAATTTACCTGTACAAAGAAATCTTCAGTCATGTTGAGCATTATCTTGAAATCTTGGACTGTGATAGGAGCCTCGTTTCCGATGAGTGTAACTGTCTCATCATCGGGTTTCATTATGAAGTCGCAAAAAACTTGGTACACACCACCGAGAGGATATGGAGGGGAAATAGGAGGACGATATGACCCTGAAGGACTACCGTATGCGATTCCCTCGCCGGATTCCATCGACCCCTAATTATTTAAATAATTAATTACAAAATATATGTATCTTAAAAAATTAAAACCAAATTAAATCAAACAATTAATTAAAGCTAGGAATATTAATCTATTAGACTAAAGGTGAATGAGACAATTAATTAAAGCTAATAATATTAATCTATTAGACTAAAGGTGAATGAGATTATTAATTAAAACTAGGAATATTAATCTATTAGACTAAAGGTGAATGAGACAATTAATTAAAACTAATAATATTAATCTATGAGACTAAAGGTGAATGAGATTATTAATTAAAGCTAATAATATTAATCTATTAGACTAAAGGTGAATGAGACAATTAATTAAAGCTAATAATATTAATCTATTAGACTAAAGGTGAATGAGATTATTAATTAAAACTAGGAATATTAATCTATTAAACTAAAGGTGAATGAGACAATTAATTAAAGCTAATAGTATTAAAAAATTGAACTGAAACAAAATTTAAATAATTGTAGAAATACCTGTCTCACATCAGATGCTCGACCAGAATCATCAGCCACGTCAGTAGATGGCCGAGCAGAATCATCAGCCACATCAGTAGATGGTCGAGCGGCATCGTCAGCGGCACCAGACGGACGAGCGGAGTCTGTAATGGGAGGACTGTGTCTCCGGGTCTCTATCACCGGAGAACTGTGTCCTGATCGGCCACATCTCATCATATCAAACATCCCCTGCATCCACGTCTTCAGCCTGCTCTCAGAAGCTCGAATCTCTGATATATACCTCCTCTCCGAAGCCTGCAACTCCTGTCTGTGCCTCGTCTCATAAGCCTGAAGGTCTGCCCGCACACGTGCCTCGTGTGCACTCAGCTCAGATCGTACGACCGCTCGCATACGTGCCTCTAATGGCTCTGGTCTCGGAGGCCCTCTACTGCTACTCGAAGAAGAATCAATCCTAGGCACGCGTGCACGCTTCCCTGTGCCGGTACGACGTCGAGGAGGGCGAGATGTGTGGTCGGCGTGCTCGGCAGGCGGATCATCCACTACGGGCCTCGTACTCCGAGTAGATCGAGCACCGTGTACCTCCTCTACAGTAACAGGTGGTCGTGTACGTCGAACACGACGCTGCTCACCTGAAGTGTGCTCGGTCCTCGCCGTAACGTTCGTCGGAGGAGCGTACCGTACCGACAACGTGCCTAGTCCCTCCACTGATCTCACGTGAGGTAGGGATACCTCGGCGTCATCAAGAATGATGATCGTCATATCATAGCACTGCAAAACAATAAAAACATATTCAATTAACTCAAATATTAATTAAGTAAATTAAAATAATATATTAAAGCAAAATTTCAACTTACCTCCAAATCCATATAAAAACTCCGAATGTCTGAAGAGTCCTGGATATCTGGAGTCTTTCGGAAATTACACCGAAGACATCTCGGATATAATCCTTGACCGCGAGGCCTCCCAGCAGTCATCCCCAGCCCGGAAATCACCTCAAATTCTCAAATCATCAACGCCCAAACAGAACCGTAGAAATGATATCTCGCATTGTCTGGAATCTTTCTCATATAATGACGGAGGATCTTGAACGAATGTGCTCCCCACGGGTACTCGTAGAATGTGTCCATGTCTGATGCCAGAGTCCACAGCCACGGGAAGACTATCTTCTGAGCGTCATGCCCGAAGATAAATATCGATGCCATCAGTATGTGGGCCACTGCTATGTATAGGTCATCCTCCTGTGGAATACTGTGCTTCCGGAAGTGCCTGAGCAAATCCGCTCCGGATAAATGGCCGCCGCCGCATGCCATCTCGAATATCTGAAGGCCACTGGGATCATGGGAACGAGTGCTGTCAAAATTAGGGCGCCCAAATCTCAACCCCGTGATCACCGCGTGATCCTGTATCGTGTACTCAAGATCCCTCCCGTTGATGTGGAACCAAATGCTGGTAGGGGACCAAATGCAACGAGAGGCTAGGCCGTGTAGGGCTGCAGAACAAATGCTGCCCGGTGTCCACCCTATAAAATGTCCAAAAGGTCCATTACGAAACCTCTCGAGCAAATCATCACCCCCGACCTCAAGAAGTGTGATCCGGATTTCCTCCAATAAATTAATCCGATAATATGTATTCGGCACCGATGTACGAAGAACTGATTCGAGTCTACGATACCACGGACGCTCCGATGCCTACACAATTAAAATATTTATTAAGTTAGGGTACATAAAATGTGTATATAAACTGCATAAATTGCATACGTAAAATGTGTATATAAATTGCATAAATTGCGTACGTAAATGTGTAAAATATTTACCAAGGTATCTATACGTTAGGGTATACACTGCAATATATATATATTTCGAAAGATAAAAATACGTATACTCCAACGGTAGAGGTATTTACCTGAATTTCTCGGGGGATCTCTTCTTCGGAGTTTGCCATCGGTGTTTGGGTGTCGGGTGCTAACGGCGGTGGTTTCAACGATGTGGATTTGAGTCGGCGGTGAAAACTTACGGTATTTGAGCGATATATTACAGTGAGATGTATTACAGTGAGAGGGAGGTGGGGCTGCGGTAGGAAAATTTTAAATTAGGTGTGGGTGGGTGCGTGGGTAGTTGGTGTAAAATAATTAGGTAATTATGGTGGTGTAAGAGAAAAAGTGGGTATTTTTGTTATGAAACATTAGAAATGGCTATTTACTTCATGTACATTTTTCAAATTGGGTATTTTAAATTTTCTCCCTTGTTAAAATCTCCCTACAATAACTGCTATTGTGAAAACTGACAATGAAAGTAGACACAGCCATGTCGTTGTTGTCATCTCTAAAGGCAAATATTTGGAATTTCGATTAATTTTGGAATTCCTAAGAGCAGCCGCAGCGGGAGGGGTTTGCGCGCCCCAGGCAGCTTTGGGGGAAGGGAGGGGCGCGCGCTCGGGCGGGCTGGTGTGAGATCGGGCGCACGGGCGCGCGCCCCGCGCGGGTTCACCGCTGCAGGTGTCCCGGGCGCGCGCCCCACCCATTTTCTATTTTTTTTTTCGTTTTTTTTAATTTTTTTTATAAATTCATCTATAAATACAACATTCCAATCCTACATTTTCACACATCTCATTTAAATTATGTATTGTAATTTTCAATTTCTAAATTAGGGTTTAAATTATGTA
>JAPKLX010000029.1:901427-920561 GCA_026898415.1 Leonotis leonurus
TCAATTTCTAAATTAGGGTTTAAATTATGTATTGTATTTCAAATTTAAGTAATGAAATTTTAATTTCTAAAATTTGTTATTTTAATTTTAATGTTATTTATTTAATTAAATTAAATAAATTTTTATATTTTTCGTTTTTCACAAATTAAATATTTATTTTATATTATAAATTTAAATTAACAAAATAAATTAATATCATTTTTACAAATTCAATCATTCTATAATAATTAGTAGAGTTTCCCAAACCACAAAGTGTGAACCCCCACTGCTACCTACTAACAATCTCCCAAACTCCAAACTTAAAAAGTTCCATTTAATTATAAAAATGCCACCGAAACCCATTTTGTCAACCCCATATCTGTCCGCCACTGCGGATGCTCTAACAATCCTTTTTTGGTGAAAACCACCTGCACGCCTTCCAATGGAAAATAAAAATAAGATAATTAATAGTGGAAATAATTTAGCATATAATCCATTTACGATTTGTTTGATTTGTTTGATAGGATTGATAGGATTATAATCTTTAAATATTTACCTTCTTATTCATAATTTTTTATCTTCTTATGAATTTAGTCAATTTGTATGCTCCTTAATCACTCAAATGTTTGATTAAATAATCAAGTCAAATTTGGTGTGATTATATAATCAAACATTTGAGTGATTAACAGGCATAAAAATGGATTGAATTCATAAGGAGATAGAGGATTATGGATAAAAAGATAGAGATTTAAAGCTTATAATCCTATCAATCCTATCACACAAACTAAATCACTCATTTGTTTCTTCTAATTATTATTATATGTGTGTGTATATATATACACACACATATAATTAGCTAGTAAGTGTTTATGGTGTTTTTGGTGTGTTTTTAGTTGATGTTTCGTCGTGTGTAGGTTTTAGTTTGTTTTGTTTTTGTGTCTTTTTATTTTGTATTACACCGATTTTTGTTATTTTCGTGTTTGGTGTAGGATGGTAAAATGAAGGACGGATAGGAGTTAAATTGGTGTCGATTATGTCGTATGTTCTAAGCCGAACAAAGCTGAGGAAACCGAACATGAGCTTGCTAGGTGTTACGGGCAGAAGAGGAGAGGAGAAATAACGCGAAAGCATGGCCATATGCAAAATTGTTACGTTTTGCGCAACAATTTTGTTTTGGCTCGTTCTCCTTCGTTACAACCCCTAATTTGGATCCGTTTGCGGCTACAGACTCCTATCGAGACGAGCTTTAATTATACATTTTCCAAAATTTCGTATTTTGCACAAGCCAGTGGTCGTTGGAGTGCAAAATTTCATAAATTCAGAGAGTGCACCACAACGGTCGCTGGGCCTGTTAATTTGACGGTTTTGACGCGATTTTAAGAGAAAAAATGGGAAATTTGAGGGCGAGAGACCTGCAAACTCAATAGATTAACATTCTTAGACATTAGAACTCTCTAAAAACAATAGCTTGTACTTAACTTTTGGGAAGATAGATTAACGGAGGAGATTGACTGCTCGATTCCCGAATTGTAATCGTTAGTAAGTACTTCCCGTGGATTTCTTATTATATTATGTGAAAGGATTTTAGTAGTTGATTCTCACTATGTTTTGGATTTCTTAATTGATTGTCGATATCTATAATTATTCATGCTTATTGATTGGATTGTGCTTGCTTAATTGGACCGATTGATCACTGTTTCAATTCCTTAGACACTGGTTGATATCGAGAGATAATTCTAGTGTTAGATATAGGTCTAATCAATATCAGTTTGAATCGGAAGAGTACAAACAGATTGTTCATTTATTTATCTTTGAATTCTTAACTACGTGACTAAAATGCGTGAGTTATAGCCACAATCTAATTATAAATGCGAATGCTATTAATTAGACAGCTCTTATAAATTCTTGAATAGTAAATGGATGCATGAATTAATCTTGACATGAGATGATCAATATTCGAAGTCTAGACCCTTTATTCCGGATTCCCATTATTTAATTTATCTTTTGGTTATTTAAGTTTAGTTAATCTTATGTATTGCATTTGGATAGAATGTTTAGGACCACTTTTTGTTGTTTAATCTATAGCACTTGAATTAGGAAGCTTTGCTAAGCCTTCCTTGAGATACGACTAAGGTCAGCTTATTACATGTTATAAGACTCGTTTAATTGCGAGCACTTGAATACACGTTCTAAGTTGAACAATAAGCACCTTGGAATTTAATTAAAATTGTTTTTAATTTAATATCATATATATAGTACATTATCAATAAAATTGGTTTACAATCTGATCTGACACAAATTTTAATAACTTGCTTTGACTTTAGTAGTGATGTGTAATTAATGGAGTTTGAGTTTCACTTCAAATATTGTTTTAATTGAGTTGTGTGTAGTGAGTGATGATTCACTTGCTATAAATTGAAGATTTTAAATGTAAACAATTTTGGTATACGTACCAAAATGCATGCAGTTATTATATAAATATAATCAAGAGGCAGTTGAAATTCACTTTTGTGTACAGCTAACCTGAATTTAATTAAACGAAGTCGTGCGTAATACTGATACCAAACAATATATTGGTGTATTGGATGAGAAAGAAACTTCATTAATTAACAGTTTATCATTCATGGTACTACGTACATACTTTCTTTTATAAATAAACCAAACATTATTTTTAGGTGGTTACATGAGCGCATACATATATACACACAAAAATTTATGGATAAAAAATAAAATACTCATTTTTTATCTTTTATTTTTAAATAAATATTTTTTTCTTTATTTTATAAAAATATACTCCCTCTGTCCCACTATTCTTGGCCCCTTTGACCAAAAAGCACTCACAGTTTTGGTCAGGCCAAGAATGGTGGGACGGAGGGAGTATAATTTTATCCGTTAACCTTAAATTTTATGTGCAACACTTCTAATTATTAATTATTATTATTATTATTGGTGCGGTACTGCCGGTTGTTGATGTTATTATTATGGATTTATAGATGCTAATGATGCTTAGAGATTTAATCTTAAGCAAAAAATAAATTCGATTCCTAACGAATTAATTACAAAGAGACCAGTTTGAGACTAAACATTTCCAGAAATTAAAGTAAAGTAAGTTGGGAAAATACACAAGATGGTGATATGTGTTTTATTACTTATTTATTTTTTTATTACTCATTTATTTTTTTATTCATTACTCATTTAAATAATTAAAATTTGATACAATTATAAACTTATAAACAGAAATTTAAAAAACTGCATGCAATATAGGCAGTAGGCACAAAGGAACTCTTATTGGGCTCAATAATTATATTCGGCTTTTGGGCCCTTAAAACAAATTCCAATCCAAATGAGATATTTAAAAGACTTTTGAGATTTAAACTTAAATCTCTTACAAAGTAATCACCTACTCGCAAGCATTTCGCGTGAACTGTCATGTAAATTAATTATAAATTATATATTAATTAACTTGCATTAAAATTATCATATCTCATACCGTCGTATGCATATTTAACACTACTTAACATTGTTACAATCAGCCGCTAATTAAACATATCATAAATACTGAATTACAAAAAGGTACTGGTTTACTTAATTATATTGGTAAATAGCCTTCAAATTTGAATGATAAATAGTAATCCCTTCTACTAAACTTGATAGACGTTTCACTAACTTGGCACATTCCAAAAATAATAAAACTTATCCCTTAAAAAAGTATGAATGCTACTACATTTATCATTTCTACACTACTTTATACACTCTCCTTAATAACCGTGCCGAAAAAGAAGTGTCATACTTAGTGGGACGGAGAGAGTAATAAAAAAAATTTATTACTCTTTCCAACCCACTAAACTTGACACAATTTCTTTATTGAGACATCTTACTAAGTTTTGTACATTCCAAACATAGTAAAATTATCTCTTCAAAAAAATGTGGACCCTATCAATTTTATCATTCTTATACTATTTTATACACTTTTCTTAATAACCGTGTCTGAAGAAAATATGTCAAGCTCAGTGGCAGGAAGTAATATTCTTGATTCAAAGGAAAACTCTATTATGTATTTTATTTTCAGCTTGATAGTTAAGTTACGGAAAAATCAAAGATTGGGATACCGATTAATTTATACATTTCACGTAACGACAAAAAGGGCTAGACTTCAAATAAAGACAATTAGACCGTGACAGAAATAGATGCTTTTATTCACCAACACATAATTGTGAATCGCCCAAACCTCATTAATTATTTAATTATATGCTCAGTTTCATACATATTTTTATTTTTACTCATTATGTTCCCGAAATTATAATTTATTTTATTATTTTAATTTCTATAAAATTATTATTCAATTCTTTTCTATAATTAGATCATTGCATTCACGTAATTGTTATCGTATCGACCGTTGAGGTTTACCTTACTATTTTTTCTAAAATAATTTTATTAAAAATCAAGCTCTTAATATGGAACAAAAGAAATTAAAATATACTCCCTCCCATTTTTTTTAAATGTCTTATTTCACTTTTTTTCTTATTTCTAAATAAGTGTTCTATTTCAAAATTTTAGAGTATATTTATGATAATTTTTTAATTTTACCCTTATTTAATACTTATTGAAATTTGATATTATTTATATGAATGTATTTATTATGATATTGAATAAAGGGTATATAAGTAAAATTTTCATGTTATTAGTATGTGTGATTTAGTAAAATTGGACACTTATTAAAAAATGAGGGAGTATATCAAAAGTGGACAAATTATAAAGTTGGTGTATTTAATTGAATTGCATAACTACATGCCAACAATAGATTTATTTATACTTAAAATGATGTATTTATCTGCATTTCTTTCGAATTAAAAAAAACGTGGATATGGATATATTTTAATTATGCGTGAGCGTGAGTTCCAACAACTCAGTCTCAGAAGAATAATAATAATAAATGTGTGTGGTCGAGAGAGATATACTCTTCCACTTGCACGATATATAATAGTACGTGATAATTTCAGACGTTAACCACTCGCGATTAATTCAATAATTAAAATTAGTCATTATCAAGAATTATATGTTAACTCGTGAGTTTGAGTGGTGTGGAATTAATTTTTCCAAAAAGTTAGCAACCCCACCTACACCTTTCAAATTAAATCAAACCCCACTTACAATTTTCTCTCTCTCTCTAAATATATATATTTGAATTTATCATATATGTGATAGATTGTAGAGTTATGAAAACGACGTATATGAAATTATATTGTACTTCTCATTGATATTAACAATTTCAAGTTAAAGAATGGTCCTTTTGCATCTAATTCTATCATACCGTACAACATGTATCGTCGTTTTTTCAATATCTAATATATTACAATTCCAATTTTATTTTGGTAGAGAGTTATAAGTTCTTAAACAAATTAATTTGTGAAACATTTTCAAGGAGTTTACAAGTTCTTAAACAGTTTATAAATTTTTTTGAAGGAGTTTATAAACTCAATCAAACACTCCCTTAATCATATTTAACTTATGCAAAATTGATCATCCACCTTCCAACGATGTATATGTCTCATAAATAAATGTTACTTCTTTATATTAATTCTTATTTTCTACTAATTTTTATTGATTATGGTATAATTTAATATTATTTAATATAAATTAATTAAAAGTTAAAAGTTATAATGACTCGTGTACTAATGTGTAATTATCGTATCAGTCTTGACCATTATAAGTCGTGTCCAATAGAGAACGTGAATGATTGTGTGAGAGAATGATGCCTTCTTTAGTTCTTCATAAATTTTTAGTCATTTATTAAAATAAAATATATAAAAAAGCAAAGTTTTAAGTAGTTTCAACGGATGGCCACTCATTCATGCATTTATATATCAATCAATAGTGGTTGGTGGAATTGGAGAAGTAATTTAAGATCCATTCTGACAAATCATGACCAAACTATGTCATATATAGCTACATAAATTGGGTTTCCAAATTATTTCTAAAAAATAATGATTTTTTATAAAAATGTCATTATAATTATCAATCTTATTGTTTATCATTTCAGCAGTTATGATATTAATTGTAGTATACTTATTAATTTTTATATGTAGTGGATAAAATAACTATTATCCTATGTGCATCTTGATATTGTATTTTGAATATTTTCCTAAACCAATTGAGTAATATTACTATACAAGACACACAGACAAGTGGAGTTGAGACAAAGTATTATTGGGGGTCCCAATTTTAGGTGGAAGACATGCTTGAATTTACTTTAGTTTATACACTAATGAAGTTCAAGCATATTAATCTTCTGCGATTTTTTGTTAGGAAAATTATTAGGTACTCGGTCTCCTCTACAAAAGATTTAAATTAAATTAAATAGTTCATATTTCTACTTTTTGCCTCGAGGAATTCCAATTTTTCAAAAGTAAATATGATATAATATTAATTTTAATAATTAATTATATTAAATGATATTGGTTAATTAATTGGTACGTGACACAGGAACAGAAAAGCTTATGAATAATTGAGATATAACTTTTTGCTGGATAACATTTAGAAAGACAGCAATAATTGAAGTTATGGCAACCACTTATTTGTTTGTGTAATGAATACTCACAGATAGAGGAATTGTTTGGACATGATAGCCTGTAATTTTCATTTTCTTCTTTTTCTTTCACAATTAATTAATATTACTAAACGTTATAAATAGAGGTGCACTTGAATCATCCCGATCATAATTCAGCAAGTTATCGGTATATTTGACAGTGTTTGATAGAAATCTCCTATTCTTATCCGGCACAACTTAATGAATTTGCGACTGATGTGGCATGTCACATGCTATGTATTTAAATAAAAAAAGACTATTATTTATTGATTAAGATGTAATTTAATATTTATTTTATATAAAATAATAAAAAATAACAAATATTTCATTCACACTCAATAATCACGTATCACACGAAAATCAATAAACATATCGTGTAATATTTTTTACCCGAAATAAAATGAGTAGTTATTAATGGAACGTTTCAAAAAGAAATATTAATTTTTATTATCGGGATAGAGAGAGTAATAAAAAATGAAAATTTTAGTAAGTTATATACTTATATGATTATGTGACCTCAACACATCAGTTACGAACACGTTAAATAGCGGATAGGTGAAGGTTCCAAGTGTTTGGGTATGAGCATTGACATGTAAAATATACTCTCTTCTTTTGGTTCTAAGTGTTACGTTTGATTTTGGGCACAAGATTTAAGGATAGTTGAAACGTAGTATAAATGATGATAGAAATATATATTATTTAAAGTTGTGAATAATAAAATTATTTTAAAAAATAATGTATAGTCATGTTGAGATAATAAAAAAAACTAACACATAAGACGGGGACGGAGGAATTACAATTTATGGCTTTAATTTAATACATTTACCATGGTTTTAACAGTACTCGTAAATAACTTTTAAAATAAACTGATGGTAGGCACTAATTCATGACTATTATTAGTATAGTTGTGAATAAATGAAAAACCGAACACAAATATAAACCCTTCCGATAATATCAGATAAGCGCGAAAAATGTTAATGTTCAGCTGAATATATAAACAAATAAAAAAAGTATTAAATGGAGCGGCTTAGTTACCAGCCGAGCTGAGCCGAGCTAAACCACATAAGTCGGCAGCCCCTCTCTCATCTCTCGAACTCGAAGTAATTATTATTGTTTTCCTCACCTCCATTCTTGGGGCCCACACTAATTACTTTTGTGACGAAATTATTATATTTTCTGTTATTATTCTTTAAGAATATTAGTAATATTGCAATTTACTCTCTCCAACCACTATTTAGTTATTTACTTGGTAATGTTTAATACGTAGTGACTAGTGAGTTAGTATGATACTTACATTAATGATATTGATGAGGTGTAAACCGTGTAATGCTTAATAAGTGAATAATGAAGTACACATTAATTAATGATAATATGTAATGAGTGAAAAATGAAATTCGATAATAAAAATTTCGAAAATCGTATTTCAATTTAAAAATATATAAAGTAAATATTTATTGCAAAAATAAAAGCTTAAGTGATAAGATAATTTATGGACGGAGAATAAGCGAAGACAGAACAATGGAATTAAGGAGTATTATATTTGAATTTGTTATTTTTTACGTCCTTCATTTTTTAATAAGTGACCTAATTCATTTTTTCGCATGTATTAGGAACATGTGTAATTTATATTTATATTATCATTAATTAATGTCTTTTTAAATGTCACGTGAGCACATTTAGTAGATAAATGGTAGAATGAGAAATATATGACTATTACGATGCTTAGTAAAAAATAATTTTTAATGAAATATGATATTTATTAAAAAATGTAAAGAGTATGTCATAATACACGCACGTGTATTCAGAAATTGAATTATCATATTATTTTGATTGAATTAATAATTGCATTACCATGTTTGGTTTATGTTACCTTTTGTCTCGTTAGCACAACGGAATCACGTATTTTCCTCACTTAAATTACAAAAGCAAAAATTAAAAAACATGATATTTTGTGCATTTTTATTATTATTATATCACGTTTTAAGATTAGGTTGTGAAATTATTTAACGTGTGGAAAATTTGGCTTTTACTTTTCCCAAAAAAAAATCAAATTGGAAAAAATTACTAAAAGCCGATTGGCAAAACATAATTATTTCAAACCAGTCAAAAGAATTTAATTCAATTAATAAATATGCAAACATTAAGAGGTTTAAATATTTATATTCGACTCATTAATCTTGACACATTTTTCTTATTGGACATCTCACTAAAATTGACAAATTTTAAAAATAGTAAAAATTATTTCTTCAAAAAGGTGTAGATCATACCATCTTTATACTCTCACTGCTCCAATAAGCATGATACAAAATTTTTGGGCAGGATTATTAAAGAGAGTGTATAAAGTAGTGTAGGAGTGATAAAGATGGTAGGGGCCACATCTTTTTAAAGGGATAACTTTTACTATTTTAGAAATGTGTCAAGCTTAGTGGGACGTCTCAATAAGGGAATTGTGTTAAATTCAGTGGAACAGAGGAAATATCTTTCACACTATTTTATACATTATCCTTAAAAGTCGTGCTTAAAAAAAGGGTTTCAAGCTTAGTGGGAAGACGGATTAATATATCACATTTTTCTAAAGTCCCTCTTTTAAATATTGATTTCAAATTGACTTTCAATTAGTGGGTGACATCAGTTTTCTTGTTTATTGATATGATAGATCTCGAAATCTCGTTTGGTTTATGTCGCCAGAATAAAAATATCGTTCTGGGTTTGGTACGGATGATAATTACGAGATGAGAATAAAATGTGGGAGAAATTGGTATCTTCACACACAGCCATTCCAATTAAAATAATGTCTATATATAAGTAAATATCATATTTCATGATATATTATTTTTAAGTACAAACATTTAAAGTGTTCTAATGTTATATATAATAAAGTGGTGGAGCCAATATAATTAACTCATTTTTAAGAATTAAGTGTTTCATTTTTTGAAAACTAATATAGTAAAGATATCACAATAAGACGGAAGGAGTACATCATAAACGCTCTTCTTCCATCACGTTAATGTCGATTTATTTTTATTGTTCTACAATTGTTGATTATCTTAGTTTATTTCAAAAATAAAAATATATCTAATTTAATGTTATATAACTTTTTATTTTTATTATTTCTTAATTTACACGTTCAAAACAAACTAAGAGTAGCAAAACCAAAACAATTATAATTTTAATATTCTTTTCAGTAAGTTTGTTAAACATATTAACACGTCCCTTATCCCTCATTTAAATCGGTTGGACCTGGATATTCTTATTATCAAGTCTAATATATTTTTATTATTATTTTTAAAAATAATAATTACATAAATTTAAATTGCAACATCGCACAACATAATATTCAAATCCAAAACATTTGAAATCAGATATTAATATCCTAATGATCGTTCAACATGCATATTTAACACTTTGACTCGTTTTAATACATTGTTTTGATTTTGTATAGGAAAGTGTAGTTAGTGGAGTTTGAGTCACGCTTATTATAATTATTAATTGAAATGCGTGTAGAAAAGTGTAGTTAGTTGAATTTAGGTCCCACATAATTTATATTACCTCCGTCGACCACATTGTTTAACACTTTAACATGACACGCGTTTTAAGAAAATAAGTTAACTTTCAGTGGAGTCTATAAAGAGTGTAATGAGTGGAGTATGTAATGAATGTAGTGAGTGGAGATTGAGTCCCACTTATATTACTCCCTCCGTCCACGAAAGTGTTTAACTTATTTCCTTTCGGGTCGTCCACAAAAATGTTTAACACTTCAAACTTTCCATTTATAGTAACTTTTCTATACACACAATCCAATTAAAAATTATAAATCATGTGGGACCCAAACTCCACTAACTCTACTTTTCTACACATATTTCAATTAATAATTATTATAAGTAAGACTCAATCTCCACTCTCTACATTCATTATACACTCCCAAAAAGAAAATATGTTAAACATTTTCATGGACATAGAGTAATTTTTAGTTGGATTGTATGAATAAAATAGTTACTATAAATATAAAATTTTTGTGTTAAAATATTAGTGGACGGACAAAAAGACAATATATTTAAAATAAGAAAAATATATTTAAAATATTGGTGGATGAATACATTATTTTTTATTGGCACGCATCTTTCACTGTGATGTTTTGAATACCAACTTTAATCTCATTACCAGACCGCTATTATGATAGCAGACCTGTGATATTTTATTTATCTTTTACTTTTTGGTATAAAATAGTTTACTCCATATCAGATGCAAATTGTTTTATTTAACGTAGATGCAAAAACTAAACCAAGGAATTAGTATACATTATTTTTGTGGATTTATTTAAAAGTGGAATTAAATTTAAGATTTTGGATGGAAGTAGTATTGGGCTTCATTTTGTTTTATTTGGAATGAAATGTAAGATTTATTTAAAAATGGAATTAAATGTAAGAAACCTCGTGAATAGAGTATATTTGGATGGGATCAAACAGTAAACGACAGAGGAGCCAATTCTAGTATACAGCTCTCGGCGGAAACGAGGTTGTCAAAAGCATTTCATGCTCATCTATATAGTAAGTACAAGTATAAATGAAAGTTCAAAGTAAGATTAAGATTAAAATTAAAATTAAAATTATGGAACAAGCTGACAAGCCACATAAGGTTTATTAGAAACTGTAAAACTGCCTCAAATGTTGTTTTCAACGCCAACAAACTTTGAATTCCCCATAAATCTAGACGTGTCCAATTATATAGTACAATTACCTAGTATAATCTCAAATCTTATGTATAAAAAATACTACTCCATATAATTACTATAGATCAGCATCAATAAAGAAATGATGTACTGTCTAACACTACTTAATTTGATGGAGAATTTGACTTTCATTTCTAATCTAAAGGGAAAAGCCCCTGTACGAATAGTCGCACTTGTCACAATTCTACATTTGTGCTATCATGTCAATCCCTTCTCTATGCTCATTTTTATTAACGAATAAAATGCAACTATAAATCATCTCATATGTTATTTTGAGAAAAAGTAGTTATGTGTTGAGAAAAATAAATTATCTAGTATCTTATTTTTAATTTAAGTATATATTCATAAATAAGATTCAGTATATTTGGACTTACTAGTGAGGAATGGAACACAGATCTACACCTGCTGCAGATCCAGTAGTCTTAATAATTTCATAGATTTAGGTCTAAAGTGTTGGATCAAATAATTTTTTACTGGATTTATACAAGACGAACAAATTCAAATTTGAACCAAACAAACATGCGATCCAAATTCAGACCATTATCGTTCTTAATTGACCTGAAATCGATATTAAATTTAGATATTTAATTCAATTCTCTTTAAAAGAGTCTTATTAAAGTGAGGAGACATTTCATGGTATATTAATTTTAGTAATCATCCCTACAAAATGTATAGCAAATTTAACAAAATGATTCGATTAATAATATCAATATACTATTCACTCCGTCCACCAATGTCGTTAACGTTTTGACATTTTAGTACGTTCACCAATATTATTAATACTTGAAATTTACTATACATAGTAAGTGGACTCGTATAATTCAATATATACAATTCAATTATTAACGACATTGGTGAATAGAGGATTGCTGCACGAACTAAAAAGAAATAATGGAAAAGGGCACGTGAGGTAGAAGGGGCTGTGTTGGGTGAAGTCAAACGACAAGTGGGTGAGGAGAAGGTGGGGACCACACACAATCCTTTTTTCTTTTGTTTACAATTTCTTAGTTGGGGTAGGGGGGAAGAGTGGTGGGGACCACATAAAACATTAATGGCGTAATCGTAATACCACTTACCACCCAAAATCCATCTCTTTTTATTTTCTTCATTTATATTCTATTATTAATAATTGAAAGCACAAACTCTGACACAACGTGTATTTATCATTTTTTTCTCATCCCACTATCACCATTAACTCGTATCGTCTCCTAATTCCTCGAGCACACTAAAAGGAAAAAATAAATTTCAACTCGTGCTGCGGTATCTATTTCTCTCTCAACGATATAACTCTTCTCGTTATCCAAATCTCTCTTCTCCCCCACAATTACATATATATGCTTCATCCATCCCATTAAGCATGACACATTTTTTTTCCGACACGGTTATTAAAGAAAGTGTATAAAGTAGTTTTTTTCGGTACGGTTATTAAGGATAATGTTAAAGTAGTGTGTAAGAGTGATAAAGGTGGTAGGATCATACCTTTTTGAATAGATAATTTTTACAACTTATGAAATGTATCAAGCTTAGTGGGACGTTCTAATAAGGAAAGTGTGTCATATTTAATGGAATAGAATAGAGGGATTATATACTTTGTATATAAATTCATTACTCATTTTATTATTTTTTATCTATCTATAAATTTGTTATCAATTTTATTGTTTTTAGTAAATAGACTCCTCAACTATATTATATATAAGAATACAATAAATTAAGTAAACTAAAATTAACTATTTCTTAAAATACATATCAGATCACATTGAATAACAAATTGGTAGATGAAGGATATACATATTTTTTCCGTCATGTTATTGTTCTATTGTTTTTCTTTTGAATTTTTACACCAATGTTCATTTGATTCTAAAAATAGCAAAAATTTATTAACTTCATTTTTTTCCTTTTTATATTACTTTTTATTTTATGTGAAAAATAGAAAAAAAATCAAATTTACGGATAGAGTATAATCATAGCATGCGGATGCATTTAGTATATAGCAGGCATAATTGACTCCAAAATTTGAAATTTCTATATAAAAATGCTATCTTTGATGTCGACTTTTTTTATATTTTATTAGAGTCTCATGTCTTATTATAAAAGTCTTTATTATTTCGTTTTTTTTCCTAGTGTTATCGTGTTCGAATATTTATCAATATAATACTAAATGAGTATAACTTTCATTTACTAAAAGAAATTGGACGCTGTACTCTTTATGGTGTATCATATCGTGATTAATTCGTTATAATAATGCAGATAAAATAAGGCATAAAGATAGAATGAGCGGATTGAAGATAACGAGTAAATAAAGAATTTTGTATGTCTCGACAACAATATATACCCACAATACTAAAACGACAAACAAAATATAACAATAAGATAAGATTTGGTTAATTCATTTCTTTTTTTCCTTATTTAGTTTCTTCATTCTAGACTGTTCTTTTCTACAATACTCTACTATTATTATCCTTTAATTTAATATTACCTAATTGATGCATTGTTATATCATAATATAGGCATAAATTATTTTGAATATTTTAATGAACATAGTATATATGTACTGATTGTGCTTCGTTAAGAAAGGCAATTATTTTTAAGCAATGAGATAAATACACAGTTATGCTTCTCTTCTTGTAGTGGCGTTGTTAATGTACATGTAGTTAATGTGACAATACAACATTAGTATACAATTCACTACAATTTCCATTATGTTTTGTTATTTTTACTAATCAGTATATTTTAATCAATAAATATTAATTTAAAATTAATAAACCATTATTGGAAATTAATTATTTAGCTGTGGTGTGCATATTAATAAGCCGCGCAGGGTAGGAAAGTATGTTTTGGAGATATAAGCTTTTCCTCGGAAAATAATTAAAATATCATTGGTATTTATATCAAACGAAGCAGTTTGGTAATATGCAAGGGAATTTAAATCCACGTGTACTTTGATTCAGATTTTTTTTCCCCACTACATTTTAATACGTGCTATGATACTGTGAATTCAATATAAAGGTTGACGACATGTTATGCATAAATATAGTGGGAATCTGATTCCTATAAAGTCACAAGACTCACAACTCACATTATATACACAGATTTAATTATTTGTATATTAATTATTAGGTATACACAACATATACCACTTGATAATTAGCATTGGCATTTGATGTTACTCTACATGAATTCACTACTAGCTACGGAGTCAGAACGGAAACCCTTTCCGCCCCTATTTTACATGAAGCCGCGCGCAAAGTGCAACACCCCGGGCCACGGGGCGGAGTCCGGCCCAATAGATCTACTAATAAATTTGATATTCGTTCTAACTTTATAAAAAATAATTAATTATGTTGTTAGAGAGTTCATTTAGCCCATTACTTATACTGTATTGACATTCCTTACGTATCTACAAATTTATTTTTTTCTTTTTTTCTTTTCCTATCTCTCTCCTTTTGAAGGAAGGCCTATAAATTTAAGAGTTAGTTGTAAAAGAATAGTGAAATTAATAATATAGGAAAGATAAATAATAGACATCATCATAATAATATTTAAATTCTAGTTATTTTTTGCGTGAATTGTTACAAATACTATTTTATTTAAATATCTGGAGTACGAATTGTGTAATAAAGATATGAATCATACCATTCATACTAATGTAGTAATAAATTAAAGAGTTTATGTATGATTGGTATGATTATTTGTCAATCATACAATATTTATATGATTATCTACCAATCCTACGATTTATACACTACAAAAATATAATGAATATTAAAATATATAAATATGTTTTAAAATAAATTAATTTTAAATAATTTAAAAATTAAAAATTAAAATTTGGGGACCCGTCCCATGCCCACCCAACCCACATGGGTCTGGGCTTGAGCTTGAATTCCAAGTATAATAGGATCATGGACTGAACTTGACCTATAAATAAAATCAAAGATGATACTACTACCATTTATTAATCATGTTTATTTCATATCATATATTAAATTAAAATTATTGTCAAGACTTTTAATTTAAAACTCAAATTATAAATATTTACATGAACGAAATTAAAAGATTTTGAAAAAAAACACTAAAGAAAACAGTTGTACGATGAAACTGTATTTGGTAAAAATTAATTAACTAGTATTTTCAAATTTTAATGGTAAAAGGTTACTGTCAAAATCTTATTTTACTAAAATACGTGTCAAGTGAATACGTCCACCATTTTGGAAGTATTACACTATTCTACTCCTATTTGGGAGGTCGGCTATCATCACCTTTTATCCTTTTTTTCTCCGCATTGTGTAACCATTTTGCAATTATTGTAAGGGTTAATAATGAAATTACTCACTCTTATACGATAAAGATAAAAAATATACATATTATATATATATAATTTCTTTCTTATGTTTGTATAATTTAAATTATTTTGTGAAATACATGAATATATGAAAAATTTTCTCATGCGCCCACGCAAATGTATAATTTTTATTTTTAAGTGAGTATTTCTATCTTTTATTTAATTTTTATATATTTATAACATATATAAATTGATATATATATATATATATAATTTTTATCCAATATTATAATACGAATTTAGAGATTATCCAAATGTATGGAAAAACAGAAGTATCTATCTTCATTTTGCTTTATTAAAAGGTAAAATATTGCGGGACAATCAGAAAAAAGAACAACGAATCAAACTCCACGTGTTCAAATGTGGCGTAGATCTTTTTATTTCTTACACAAAATTACATATTATCTACATCAATACATAGTACCCCCTTCCTTATACTAAGGTCGAGATTAAGACAACAAGAACACTGTTCATTTTTTTTTTAAAGGTATAATTGCTATAATATTTTTTAAAATCTGACTAGTCGAATTAGAATTAGGACATCTTGATTATATAAAGATGTTCAACCAACTGACTATTTGGATTCGATCTTAGGACATCCTGATTGGATAATGTGGATTTACCAACTATCCTATTACTATTAGGAGTGTGGTTCTGATCTTACGCATGCATTAACAATATTTCACAATTTGAATAAGGAATATTTTGGTTAAGATAAATGTGACTAACTAATCATGCTATTAAGAGCATAGTTAAAAAAATTATTAATATATAATTTTATAGTGATCGATATTTTTGAAACAATTATTTTGTAGGAACTTTATACGATCGCTCATACAAGGCTATGAACCACCACTCCTAACTCGAGTAATGCATGGACAAGCGCGGCACAGATGAAGGTAATTAAAGATAAGAAGAAGACATGAATTCCGTTGGAAATTTCAATATATATATATAATCATTTGAAATATATAAATGTGTCAACCACACAAATTAAATGATTCTTGCGATATTGTTTTATTATTCACAAATCATAAGTACGTTGAAACATAGTATTATTTATAAAATATGAGTAGTAGAAGTGTATATTTTCTTACACACCTAAACGATTAAAGGATGAAATTTAGAGTTCAACCCTGACATCACAAATCTTATTTTTCATAATACTAAACTACTCCCCCGTCCCCTTAATTTATTTATTTTTTTGTCATCCCATTAAAATTAGTTTATTCACTACAAAAAAAAGGTCTTTTGGCGACGGAAAAATCCGTCGTTAGGACAGAAAATCCGTCGTCCCGGGAGGCTAGCGACGGACTGGCGACGGATACTTTCCGTCTGTATTTTGATCGTCGTTAGCTCATTGGACGACGGAAAATACAGTCTGTCGTTAGCTAACGACGGATAAAATCCGTCGTCAGCAACGACGGACTGTAAATCCGTCGTGAGGTCTCACCGGTGGCCGTTGACGTTGTCGGAGAACTAACGACGGAAAAAATCCGTCGTTAGTGGCGACGGACTGCAGTCCGTCGCCAGGTGGCGTTGACCGTTGACCTGGCGACGGACTGCAGTCCGTCGCTAGTTTTTTTTTTTTTTTTTTTTTTAATAATTCATTTTTTTTTATTATCCATTATCTAAAACGTGTCACAACAAACAATACAAATGTAATCCAACATTGAACAGTAATTTAAAATTGAACCAATCGAATGAAATTCATAATAAATGAACGCGAATTTCATATAATCAATAAATAATATAATGTATCAGTAGCATCCCACGACAAACAATATAATCAAAAAATAGTACAGTGTATCAGTAGCATCTACGAATCATAATCAGGAGAAAAATGGGGAGGGGCATCAGACGGAGGCTGATAAGAGGGAAAGGAGGGTGAACTACCTCCTCCCTGCTGCTGAGACATCCACCGCATCACCTCGGCGTATTGACTCTGCATGAGCGCCATCTGCTCAGCCAATCTCTGCTGCTCAGCCTGGTACTCACGGCGCTCGCGATCCTGCTCCTCGACTCGGCGCCGCAGCTCCTCAACCTCGTCTCTAGATGCTCGTGATGTGGACGAGGATCCCCCAAATCTGGATGCTCTCAAGGCCTTCGCCGCGCCTCCCGTGCCGAACATCCTACTCTTCTTGTCCGGGCCGCCAAGAACCTCCAGATACAGCTCGTTTATGTCGACTGCATCGTGGTCCCCCTCGGGTAGCTGGGCCCGTTCCTCGTCAGCACGGCGAAACACCTCAGTCTGCATGTAAACGAGAAATGAACATTAGTTAGTATACATATTATAAATATTGAAAATCTAATATATATATATATATTCTTTTGAAATTAAAACTTACCGCTATCGCCTCAGATTTCGGATCGGTGTATGTCCCGTCCGCGTATCGATGCTCATCGAGAAAGGAGTCGAACATGCACTCAATCGGAGCTAATCCCCTCTCACGACCCTATGCATCAAATCACAATGGAGTTGTGTCATTGAAACATGTGTATATGAATTAAAATTGTATCACATAATTATAATTATTATTTCAAGTATATTATTACCTTTTCCTCAGCTCGTTGCATGACCGACTTGGACCCTCCCCTATGCTTGATAGGACCAGTACCCGGTCCCTGAGGCTCAGACATCCGGTTGCGCCTCGCTGCCTGGGATTTGGCCACAACATCATCCCGGGACCAGTAAGCGAGCCAACCCATCCACACATCATCAGTCCACCACCCAGGCTTCCCACCTCTGGGTGGCGGATCATTCCTCCTCCTCTTTATCCCGCAGATATAATCCTTATATCTCTCCCGAATCTTATCATACCACAGCTCCCGAATCTTGGCATCGAGTGCCGGTTCCCAAGTAAATTTTTTCTAGCATTGAAAATGTATGTTAGAAATTGTAGTTATAGGTTATAATTAAGAATGAATTTGAATGTTTTAGTAAATTTTCGAACCTTAAACTCCTCCCAATATCGCTGTCTCACGTCCTCAGGCGTGAGCTTCCAACTGTATCCAGTCGGGTTGGGAACTATCTTAAATAGTTCCCAAATGTAATCTGCCGGGTCGGCATGAGGGTAAAATCCCCTACAGAAGTAATTTTAGATTGATTTATGTTAGATTTTTGAATAACTAATTAAATAAGGGTCAAAATTGAAGGTGTGATTATTGCATTTACGTACCCCAACTCACTCACAGATAGAACAAAGTCACCTGTGGGTCTAAGCTCTCTCTGACCATCAGTGTCAGAGCCAGAAGACGGACCGCCTATGTGTATGCCACCAATATGGTGGCTCAGACCTGTCCCGGACTCATATCCAGACGATGAGCCCGGGGAACTACCCCGTCCAACGGATAGATGTAATCGTCTGGAACCCCTACCACGAGGAGTCCCCACATCATCTCGGTCTGAACCGCGCCGACTGTAAGACATCTATTATGTTGAAAATAAATTAGTTGAATCATTTGGAGTTCAATAGAGAAGTTGAATCATTTGGAGTT
>JAPKLX010000029.1:920571-1002055 GCA_026898415.1 Leonotis leonurus
TTGAATCATTTGGAGTTCAATAGAGAAGTTGAATCATTTGGAGTTCAGTATAGAAATTGAATTATTTGGAGTTGAATAAAGGGCGATAACAGTATTGGTGAATTATTTGGAGTTGAATAAAGGGCGATAACAGTATTGGTAAATTATTTGGACTTTAATAGAGAGAGGAAATATCCTTACGTTTAAAATGTTTTGTACGTCATTTCGGTCATTAATAAGGGTCATTGAATTGCATTTATGAATTACATGTTGATGCTTAATTGTTTGATGCTACGTATTTGGAGATCACGATCATTTCGGTCATTAATAAGGGTTACATGTTACAATCAAGATTTTTACCCCCGATATTATTTAAACTACATAAGTAATTGTGTCTAATCTAACCAAGTCAGCTAAGGTCATCAAACTATCCCAAAATGCATGTCATATAAATATATATCATCAAAACATAACAAGTCGTGCATCTCATCAAATTATCACAACATATATATCGAAATACAACGAGGTTCGTAAAAAAATTACTGATCATATTGGGAGAAGATCCTTAAGACATAATCAAAATCTATCCCAAAGGGAGAAGATCCTTAAGAAATTAATTATGTCTATCCCAATGTCATAATATATATATAAATACATAAACTATTAATCTAAATTAAGATAATTAATAATCTTAAACAAACTTGACCTAAACAATTTATTACGTCTATCCAAATATATTTAATTACCTAATTATTTACATTTAATTAACCTAAGTAATTAAATAAGTACATTATTATAATTTAATTACCTTTCACCGAAGTAGAGAGCGCCGGAGCGGCAGAAGGCGGATCGGAAAGGCTAAGAGAGGAGTCGGGAGGCGACAGACGTAATTGAAGAAACCCTAATTAAACAATTTAAACATATAATTAAACTAACGCTCAATTAATAAACTAATACTAAATCAAAATTTAAACTAATTAATTCAAAATTAACTAAGATATACTAATTTACATCAAGCAGACAAATTAGTCAATTATCAATAACACTAACACTAATTAAACTACTTTGTTTTGGATTAATTACAATAATTACAAAAATTATTCAAAGTAGTCAATAAACTAAAGTAATTAAAATACTTAAATAATTAAACTAAGTAAACAATTAATTAACTATTTAATTAAAGTTATACTAATTTACAATAATTTAATTTAACACTAAAACTACAATTATCTAATAATTAGCAACAATTAAAACAAATTAAACAATTAACTATTTTAAATAACAATTAACTAAATAATAAATCCAAATTTTCAAATAATTCAGAAAATTAAAAACAACAATTAACACAAAATTAACAAATAATCACATATATCAAACAATTAACAATTATCAAAAAATTAACAACAATTAACACAATTAACAATTATCAAACAACACAATTAACAATTAACAATAATCAAACAACAATTAACAATTAAAATTCAGAAAATAAAAAAAATTAAAATGTTAACAATTAACAATTAACAACAATTATCAAACAACAATTAAGAATTAACAAGGGTTACAAATTAACAATTTAAAGAAGAATTCAGAAAATAAAAAAAAAAAACCTTACCTGCGGAATCACTGGAGCAGACGGGGCGGAGCGGAGCAGGTCTGGGCGGCGGCGCAGAGGCGGTGGCGACGTTGACGCGAAGATAAGTTCTATTCCGGCGTCGAATTTAAACGGGTAAAAAATTAGAAAACGAGATACTTCAAGATAGGGGAAGGCAGAAGGTCCGAATATACTTACCTTGGTGGTAGGAGCTTCGATTTCGCCGGAGAGGAGGAGAATCGCCGGAGAATGGTGTGCTTTTGCTGTCTGAGTGTTATGTTTCGCGAAATAGAGTCTGACTGTTAAATAGGGCGGGACGACGGACTGGGCGACGGACCAGTCCGTCGTCCGCCATAAAATTAATTTAAAAAAAAAATAAATTGTTAACGACGGATCTGACGACGGAACAGTCGGACGACGGACCAGTCCGTCGCCAAATCCGTCGCTAACTCTCGCGCCAACTTACGCGCCAAAATAACGGTCGCCAGTCCGTCGCCAGTCCGTCGTTAGACGAAATTGTTACAGTCCGTCGCCAATCCGTCGCCAGAGGACGACGGAATACTATTCCGTCGTTAATTCCGTCGCCAGTTGAAGGTTTTTTTGTAGTGATTTTTACAAATAACTAAAAACAACTCTTTAAAAATTGTGAACTCTACTATTATTTTTTATCTTTACACCATTCATTAATTTACATAAAGAAATAAATCAACTTTAAAGCGCAAAATGATATTTACTATTCTGAAATATTGATGTAGTATGTAATAAAGGTTAAATTCAGTAAGTATTCAACTTTTAAAAGTCTTTATAAGAAAGGAAAAATGAACTTTAATTAGTTAATCCGATTAGTTGATAGATGATGGTTCTAATATCTCACTGGTGAATTTAAAAAACTCCACAAATTAACTTGGTAATATTTTGTTACCAAATTGATTACTGTGCAGTGAAAATTGTAACAGTTGAGGCTATTATTATTATTATAGGATCGCGGGAATAAAATAATAGGAGTAGGAAGTAGGGATGGGCATGGGCCGGGCTGGGCCGGGTTTCTACCTGCCCAGGCCCGGCCCAAGGTTGCTGTAATCTGGCCCGGCCCAGGCCCGTGGCCCGGGCTGGCCAAAATATCAAGCCCAAGCCCAGCCCGACATGGGCCGGGCGTGCCTGGGCCGGCCCACTACGGTTTTTTTTTTCTAAAAAAATATAAGTTTTTAAATGTAATTACATATACAAAATTATAAATATAATTACATATACAAAATTATAAATATAATAGTATATTATAAATATAAATGTAATTACATATACAAAATTATAAATATAATATAGTAATACACAAAGAGTATTGGGCCGGGCTTGGGCCGGGCCGGGTAGCTCGGGCTCAGAAATCGGCCCAAGCCCGGCCCATGGGCCAAAAAATTTATCCCAAGCCCGCCCATTTGATCTTTGGGCCGGGCTTGGGCCGGCCCATTGCCGTCGGGCTTGGGCCGGGCTGGGCTGGGCCGGGCAAAATGCCCATCCCTAGTAGGAAGTCTCTTTCACTTTAATACCAGTTTTTAATAGCTACGGTAGAATCATCTGTTTTTCTACCTTGCACACAAACGCACACGCGCACGTCACAGTCATTAAAGGCCCACAAAATTTATTTCTGTCGAAATTAGAAATACCATATGTATATATTCAAATGAAAAAGGCTTTAAAATATAGTGATATATTAAAATCAATATAATTTAGTTATTACCCCGATTAATTGAAAAGAGTGCGAATACTTTTTAGTGCATCAAAGGTAGAGTGCTGAAATTATGGGAGCATGAGATATTTAGGTATAACCGTACAAGTCAGTTTCATCAATTCATTATTCATATCTTGAAGTTCCTAGCTATTATACCAGTACAATTTTATTATCTTTTGTTAAATGTACTGTGTAATTAGTGATTTATTAACGCTCTACTAAAAAAAAAGCAAAGATCCAACAAATTGTCCCTTTCCCTATATTAATTTAGCACCACACAAATATTTATGACTATACATGTCAAGTTCCCCACTGCCCCGCCTGCATGCTTTTTCAATCTAGAATTAGGATGATAATGGGTCTAGAACCCTGTCCAGATCCGATAGTTCAGATTCATTTTTATGGATTTGGGTCGATTAAATTTTGGACCTGTTGGATTTGTGTCGAATGTGGATTTATCTCTAAAATATTGTATTTTAGATTTGGATCTGAATTTTTTTTTCAGACACAGATTCGACCCGAGATCCAAAATTAAATATATTAAGTATAGTAATTATATATATAATATTTATTTTAAGTTTTAATTATTTTTACTTGCAAAATTAGACGATTTGTGACATTAAATGTAATTGTTATTTTTTTATATCTAAAAATGTACTACCTCCGTCCATGGAAATGGTTTACGGTTTGACCCGACACAGATTTTAATATTATGTTTTGACTTTAATGAAGATATGTAGTTAGTGGAGTTAGGGTCCCACTTTATATATTGTTTTAAATTGGTTGTGAGTAGTTAGTGAAATTTGGGTCCCACTTAAAGTATTGTTTTAAATTGAGTTGTGTGTGGTAGAAGTGGTGGGTCCACTTGCTATAAAAGGAAAGTTTCAAATGTAAACCATTTTCGTGGACATCCCAAAATGGCAAAACGTAAACCATTTTGGTGGACGGAGGGAGTATCATTATCTATTTGTTTGACTATTTTCTTATTTTAACTTAATGATAATTTATATATTTTCTATTTTATAATTTTATTGATAAGTGTAATGAATATCTCACATACTTGTTTCATTATTACTGAAAATTTTGATGACGATGGAGAACAAATTGATTTCAGTTGCATTTTCATTTTATTAATTATTTATGCTTATGTTAAAGAATCTTTTTTCTTAATTTGTGTAGGATGTTGGAGATTTTAAAAGTAGTAGTAATATATAACACTTTGAGTTCGATGATTACAAATTTTGGTTTTTGAAATATACTCATTTGAATGTCTGTCATTTTTATGGTGTACAAACTTATATTATTTGGATGATGAAAAATTTAATCTTTGAATATTTTCAATGTAATATTTTTTTCTCAATTTGAATATTTGTTTAAAAAAAATATGGATCTAGATCTGGATCCGTGAATCTGCCGATCGAATTGATTTGGGTTTGAGTCTAATTTTTTTAGATTCAAATGATATAGACTGGATATGGACAAAACGAAAAAAATATGAATATGGATCTGGACCAAATAAAATTCGATCCAAATCCGACCTATTGTCATCCCTATAGGAGATATATATCTATCCCATTCTTTTAAATTGTTTATTATTTTCTCATACTACAATAGGTATGGTATTATTATTAATTAATTGCATAACATCTTTATCTTAACTCGATTATGTTATAGGAGTTTTTTTTTTTTATTTCTTTCTGAAAAATACATCTTGGTGCCATGTTCCCCAAATTGCATCTATTTATTTCTTTTTGAGCTATAGTCTTCTTGTTATTTAGTATTCATTTATTTTTCTTGATTAGTGTTATTCAAGATTTTTGTTTTCCATGCAAATAAATCTCTTGTATCTATCAAATCTTAATTTATGAGTGATATTTTTTGGTAATTGATCTGGCTTTAATTTGGTGTCCATCCATTATTGGTTAGAGTTATTTTAATCTAATTATTATTCCTAGTAGTGGTAGATTGAATTGAAGCTAGCTAAAAATGAAATGAAACGTGTAATTTATTTAGGGTTAGGCGTGGATTTCGTCGTCATACTCACACGTACTTGCATTTGACACTTGACAGCGACTATTTCCACACTCCACACCAATTCCCAATCCTCATTAATTTCCTACATATTACTCCTAAATAATACTCCTCTTCCCACTAAACATGACATATTTTTTTCCGACACGGTTATTAAGAAGAATGTATAAAGTCGTGTAAGAATAATAAAGGTGCTAGGGTCCACACTTTTTGAGGGAAAACTTTTACTATTTTTTGAATGTACCAAGCTTAATGAGATGTCCAATAAAAAAAATATGTCATGATTAATGAAACCGAGAAAATTCTTTTATTAATTCTTTTTTATAAATTTGTGTAAGCTGCTGGTTTATGAAATAAAATCAGAAATATATTTATTAGAAAATATATACCGATTATCTGATGACATTTTTAAATTTGGATTAATGATGAGATTTGACACACTTTAACATGTTTAAAGTTGATGTGATACCATGCGAATCAATATAATTTTTATTTTTTACTGAATAATATTAAATTATAACATAATCAATAAATTCTAGTTGAAAAGTAAAAACTAATAAATTTTAATAAAAAATTAATATTTATCTACATATCACATCGTTTGCGAGCGTATCAACCTCGTCTGCCACGGACGCGCTAGCTTTTTTCTTAACGATGATTGCCTGTATTTGGATTTGACTTTGATTATAGCCTATAGGACTCGCCTTTCTTATAAAATCATATATTATGGTTACATATCAAATTAATGTTATAAACTTATAACACACTTTGTTTAATTAAGGGATGAGGATGAAATTTTGATTTTCATGTCTCATATTTTACGTCTCGTGATTAAATTTATTATTTTAATTAATATTTTTAATAATAAAAAATTTATTATGATATAATAAATCATAATTAACAATTATTTAAAAAATATATTTTTTTAAAGATTATATACTCTAATTTTGAATAATTATAAAAATTAATTAAAATATTTATTAGATATTAAAAAATAATTATATATCTTATTTGAATGTGATGAATCCTAATATTATTTATAAAATAAATTAAAACACATAAAATTAAAATCAAAGATTCAAAATCTTATCGTGAAACATAAAATGTGGAACAATGGACAAATACTCTCTCTCTGCAAGTGTTTTTTTTTACCGCCAAAATCAATAAATTCGGTTCTTTTCAGATCCAAAAATTACCATCAATAACTCATATAGCATTGAAATTAAATGATAGTGTTGTCCCTGTTTTCCTGTATAATTAATATGTGTTCCGAATTAATGTATATTAATAATATAGGACCGTTTTACTATCGCACTAAACACAATTTAATATGTTCACGATTGATGTGACAATACTACATTATCATACAAGTTATTATAATTTATAATTTTTTATTTTATCATCATTTTGTATTATAATATTAAATTATACGCCGATTAACAAACCCAAAAAAAAAAAAAGAATCAATAAAAATTTATACTCCTATGTCATATCGTTCTTGGACGTACTAACCATCGTCCACCGCGGAAGTCGGAACGGTGATAATTTTTGTGTACATTCATCTCACAACACATTCAACTCATACATTAAAATGTGTGTTGAATTAATATATTTTTTTCGTAGACAAATATAATATAATTATTAAATAACTTATATATTTTTCAATATCCAATTGCTTTTTTTATGTTACGTACGTGGCCTTACTCATATTTATATTTGAAGAAAAGTCCTGTGTTAAAACCGATTGTCGGTAAAAACAGGCTAAGAAATGGATCATGAACTCGTATTTTAGATATCCCAATCCAACAGGTGATATTAAGACAAGTCTTTTGAAAGAAAACAAAGGTTATAATTTTCCTGAAATAGAATGAAAATTCATATATACTTTTTGGACAAAAATTATTAAAGAAAAAGAAAGTGACCCCAAGAGAGACCAAGACTTCCACTATCTTTCCTCAATAATATTTGAATCTTAAAGTATGTGCAGCTGCAGCCCCCCAAGTTCAATAATTTTCTATCCACCTCATTTTCTTATCAAGAACTGAATGGATGATTTCAATTTACCGTATCACGATAAACTCGGGAGGACATTATCGAAAAGCAGTGGCAATGCATTGTAAATTTCGCAAAAGTCAAGCCCCAAAAAGGTTGAGAGGCAAGTCCAAGAAAAAAGGTTGTCGTCATAAATATGGCTTGAAGTTGAGGGATCTGAATTTCTCTTTGAAACGATATTTAAGGCTTTAAGCAGCTTAAATTCCATCTCACGCTCCATCACCATCACCTACCGCTCTCGCCAAACCCTAATTAATCGGACGGCCCACAACGTTCTTATGTCAAACTTAGATGCCGTGCTCAAAACTAACTTATTCTTGCTGTATTATTTATTACAATAATATATACATTGGGCTGTAATAAAAATAAAAAAATTTCTTACCTTGAGTTTATGAATTTCGCTTATTTGATAAGTATAAATTCGATTATCAAAATAAAATAAATACATTTTATTCAGTTTCGGTTTATCAAAATCTAAACTTTTAATATATTTTTATCGTTTCAATTTATTATTAGATTCGATTACTTCATCGATCATTAAACATTATGTCCGGTCGGATAATTCATTTATCATTTTATTTAAAATTAAATTTTTTTATTTAATATCTCCCTTTAATTTTCTCTTATTTGGAGCTGAATATAACAATAGATCAAAATATAATCTGTACTAAAAAAAATCAAAACATCTTCATTTTCACAATTCAAGACACTTCAAGAATCAATATATACACATCAGAGGACAAAAATTGAAAACGTAAAAGTTGTAAATAATTTATCAAATGCACCAAGCATTATACATTTTATGTTACCAATAATAAAATTAAAGAGATAGATATAGCTAGAAAATAATTAATATAGTTCAAATAGAGAAAACAACAAGGAATATCAAGAATAAAATAATAACTAAATCCACCTTTTTATAATATAATTATACAAGGTAAAATATATTTTAATCATATTAACAATATAGTTATTTATAATTTACTATTTTAGTTTGATAATATAAATTTCATTTACAGATCGATTTGATAATGTGATTCGATTTGGTAAAAAAAAGTTTAAACAACCATAGATAAAATTGATGTCAGATAATGTGATTGTCCATAACCATAATATAATTAAGTTGTTCGATTTTCTTTATTGTAGTAAATACTGAAAATAGTGTATATATAATACACTTTCTTGTTATACATTTTTGTAAGATACGAGGATATTATTTAAAAATAAAAGGATAGACTCTATATTAACTACGAATATTTATTTTTGCCATATTAAGGAAATACTGGCGCGTGACTCATCATTTTTGTGCGCCAACATAATGTTAAAGTGATTAATTTTCAAAATCGGATGTCTCAAATATTCATACAGTGGCCTTTTGAATTTTACCATACATAGTGTATTGTCCAATAACGTTTAATGTTGACTGTAATAGAGTAGATTTTCATCACATCTTAAATATATATGTATTATTAAAAAAAATTATTAACATAACAAGAGTTTAGTTATGAATATTTCATAATTGCATTTAGTAAAGAAATCACACGTGCATGTATGATTTTAATAAAAATGACAAAATATAAATTTATGCTAAAAGAAATTAAATCAAATTTGGCTTATTCAAGCTGTTGAAATCAAATTTATTGTTTATTTACTCCGTATTTCTTTCCAAGTGAATAATAAAGTAGCTCAAAACGGAAGAGAGCCGAAGACCAGCTGTCGGCTAAAAGAATCCGAGCCGCTAATCTCGGACAAAATTCGTAGCCGGCTCTGTGGACCCAAGTTGACTGTGCATATGATAACGTTATATTTCCACAATGATAAGCTACTGCGCTTATCGTTGTTTTCAAAATGATAAGATACGCTACTTATATCTTACAAATACTCGCCCCTTCCTATAAATCACTTATTTTCTGCAAGTAATGTCGTAGTTTAATTTTTTCCCCTTTCTCCAACGATAGAGTAGTGAGAGAAAAGTAGAGGGAGAGAAAGGAACAACCATGTGTGTCTGTGTGTATATATAGCTGTATGCACAACCTCTCACCTCCATATCTATCGTAGAGACAGAAATCGAGACCCATTTTCTCCTCGACCTCGTCGTCTCTCTCCCTATCTCTCCATCGATCGATCTCAGAAGTAAACCCTTCTCTCTCTCTCTTCGCATATAGGCACACGCTCACGCGGCATCGTTTGTGTATATATATGTGTATATATATATATATTCTGGAATATCTCTTTGAATAACTCTAATTTTCATTTTCTTTTCCTGCTTTTGATGCTTTTTTTAGCTCTGCTTTTCCTCACTAAGTATTGACACATGATTTATCTTGACTTTTGTGTTCTGTTTTTTCTGCTTCCCTTTTTCTTTGCATCTCGGGTTCCATTTAAAGCTGCTTTCATTTCTCTGATCTCTTAAATTAGCTTCGAATTTTTAATTAACATTTTTTGAAGTTTTATCAAACCCTTATTTTGTCGGTGCACGCCTCAGCCCTTTCTCAGAATTCTCAAATCTCTGTTATATCGAGATCAGTTTATTGATCTAGGTATCCGTTGATTTTTATTTCTCCAAATTTTTTACTTTTATTTGTTTTTAGCTTGTATTTAAGTTCTTTGTTGTTTATTTTTGCAGCAGTGTTATTTTATATAATAATGGGTTTTTAAGCTGGTGTTGAACAATAATTAAATGGAGACTTGGTTTGACAATTAAATAAGGCTAGTGGTAGCTGACCCTTTCATTTAATGTTTTTTTTCTTAGTTTTGTACTTAAAAAAACGATCTTTTTTTGTGGGTTTTACAGATCTGCTGCTACTATTTACTTCCAAATAATTCCCCCTGGATTTAAAGAAGAGTTGGTTGGAATGTCTTCTCTCAGTAGAGAACTGGTATTCCTGATCTTGCAGTTCCTTGATGAAGAAAAGTTCAAAGAGACCGTTCACAAGTAGGTTAAATTTAACTGTATTGCAAATGTAGCTCTGTGCTGATTTTATCCTTTACTCGTGATTTAGTTATGACTATCTGTTTCGTTAATGCGGCCTTTCCATTATAGGCTTGAGCAAGAATCTGGGTTCTTCTTTAATATGAAGTATTTTGAAGATGAAGTTCACAATGGGAACTGGGAGGAGGTTGAAAAATACCTCTCTGGTTTCACTAAAGTAGACGATAATCGGTATTCAATGAAGATCTTTTTTGAGATTAGGAAGCAGAAGTACCTTGAAGCATTGGATAAGTAAGATTATATCCTGATTGTTGTGAATATGAATTGCAAAGAAATGTTATTTTGGTAATGTGATTGGATTTTCTTGTTTTATATAGACATGATCGGTCCAAGGCTGTTGAGATCCTTGTAAAGGATCTTAAAGTATTTTCATCATTTAATGAAGAGCTTTTTAAAGAGATTACTCAGCTGTTGACATTAGAGAATTTCAGGTATTTAAGCAATTGCTACTTATTGATCACCCTCGTTGATTGAGCATTCATACCTTATTAAGCCGAACTCATTGTTTCCTAGGGAGAATGAACAGCTATCAAAGTATGGAGATACAAAATCTGCACGAGCCATAATGCTAATTGAGCTGAAGAAGCTAATCGAGGCAAATCCATTATTTCGTGATAAGTTACAATTTCCAAACCTCAAGAACTCAAGACTGCGGACGCTAATCAATCAAAGGTATACTTCAATTTCAGGCCTTTGTGCAATCACGGGTGATCAAATTGTTTTATTTGCTCTTGTCATCGTGTTGGCTTTGGTTGTACATGTTTCATTGCTCTACAAGAGGACTATGATGTATTTACCAGGGTTCATGAGATAAAAGTATATCTTGCTTCACTGTTATCAGGTGTAAACTGTTGCTAGCCTTTTAGGTATAGCTGTTTAGGAAACAAAGATATTACTGCTTTTGTTTCTATTATATTCTCATGCCAGTTTATGATAGCAATTGTATAGAGAAAAGAAAACTAATGACATGCATCTGCAGCTTAAATTGGCAGCACCAACTTTGTAAAAACCCTAGGCCAAACCCAGATATTAAGACACTTTTTGTGGATCATTCTTGTGGACAACCAAATGGTGCACGGGCTCCCTCTCCAGCAAACAATCCCCTGCTTGGAGGAGCAGTACCAAAACCGGGTGCCTTTCCTCCTTTGGGTGCACATGTGGTTGGTTTATTAATCTTAATGTATAGTTTTTGCACTGTTCTGGCATTATCATTTACACTTACTGTTCTGTTAATGGTCTGGCCAGCCCTTCCAGCCTAGTCCAGCACCAGTTGCAACTCCCCTTGCTGGTTGGATGTCGAATCCACCTACTGCAACTCATCCATCGGTCTCTGGTGGACCTCTAGGTCTTGGCGGCCCACCTATTCAAGGTTAAATTTCTTGCTGTATGTTATGATATTTGCGTTTTCAGAATAAAAAATGTTGTGATTTGCTTTGGATATGAGTTTCTTAATTTTAATTGAGAGGCTTTTAACACTTCATTATTGAATTGCACATCTGGTACTCTATTTCTCCCTTATATCTATGAAACCATTACATTACTTGTATGCATATTTGAATATCCTAGTTCTTGCACTTGTTCGGAGCATTCTTTACTCAGGCATTATTTTAAAAAGCGACTGTTCCATTTTGATACATGACCAGGCTGAGTTTCTTCATAAACTGGTTCTGTTTATTGTTGTGTTGTACAGCTGTCCTTAAGCATCCAAGGACTCCACCAACAAATCCTTCCATTGATTTTCCATCTGCTGATTCTGAACACCCTAGTAAAAGAACCAGGCCATTAGGAAATGATGAGGTAGTTGGATATGTGAGAAATTACAATCTTGACATTGAGATGCTTGCTTATGCTGATATAGTGCTTATTATCTGATCTGTATTTTCCGTATGAAGGTAAGTCTTCCTGTGAATGTTCTTCCTGTGTCATTTCCCGGACATGCACATGGCCAGACTTTCAATGCACCAGATGACTTGCCCAAGACAGTTGCACGTACTTTGAACCAAGGATCATCTCCTATGAGCATGGATTTCCATCCTATCCAACAGAATCTGCTTCTAGGTTGGTTTTGCAGCTAGATAATGTTTCCTTAGTAAAATCTTCAAGGTAAAGGTTTCAGCAATTTGATGTGGCGTGCTTCATTGCTTTTCTATCTAATAACTCAGTTGGCACCAATGTGGGAGATATTGGGCTGTGGGAGGTTGGTTCGAGAGAGAGGCTAGTTCAAAAAAACTTTAAAGTTTGGGATCTGAGTGCATGTACAATGCCTTTACAGGTACCCTATTTTTTATTCAGTTTAACTATCAATCATCTTAAAGGATCATAAGCTGGGAACATGAGTTTATCTACTGAATTCAGGCTGGCTTGGTGAAAGATCCTGGTGTCTCTGTGAATCGTGTGATTTGGAGTCCAGATGGGTCTTTGTTTGGTAATGCCTCATAAACCTCATACAGTTTCATGCAATATTAGCATGAACTAATGTCTGTCTTTTTTCGTCTTTCTTACAGGAGTTGCATATTCTAGACACTTGGTACAGATTTATCAATATCATGGAAACGATGATGTGCGCCAGCACTTGGAGGTGACTCATACGTCATACCTTCCCCTGATGTGCTTAGATTAATTTTAGAATCCGCACTGACTGCTGTTGTTTTAGATTGATGCTCATGTTGGAGGCGTAAATGATCTTGCATTCTCCCACCCCAATAAGCAGCTCTCTGTCATAACCTGTGGAGATGACAAGCTTATCAAGGTTGTTTAACGTAGTGTCTTTTGGATTTTCACTATGCTTAAATAATAGTCTAGCGTATTCATCTTCTTGTAATTTATGATTCTTAGGTTTGGGATGCTACAACTGGTGCCAAACAATACACTTTTGAAGGTCATGAGGCTCCTGTATATTCAGTTTGCCCTCACCACAAGGAGAATATTCAGGTGAATAAGCTATTGAAGTATCTACAGTTAATAATCTGAGGCCTTAAATACTAAATATTCTGAATGTTCCCTTTCTTCCTTAATCTGATAATGTAATCAATGCCATGGTATAAGATATTAATGGTTTATGTATATATTTATATCTTTCTCCACTTGATTATAACATATCTGCCATTGCTTTGCAGTTCATCTTTTCTACAGCATTAGATGGAAAGATTAAGGCGTGGTTATATGACAATCTGGGATCTCGAGTTGACTATGATGCTCCTGGCCGTTGGTGCACAACCATGGCTTACAGTGCTGATGGAACAAGGTAAAATATTCTGGTGTAAAGTGATAATATTGATTTATGCGTTGGCTGCTCATGATCAGGTGTTTAAAGCTTGAAATATTCTTGTTCAGGCTTTTCTCTTGTGGGACTAGTAAAGATGGAGAGTCCCACATTGTTGAATGGAATGAAAGTGAAGGAGCTGTCAAGAGAACATATCAAGGTTTCCGAAAACGATCATTGGGGGTTGTGCAGTTTGATACAACTAAAAATAGATTTTTGGCAGCTGGTGATGACTTTTCTATCAAATTCTGGGATATGGACAATACTCAACTTATGACTAGTAGTGATGCTGATGGAGGCCTTCCTGTGAGTATATTTCTTAACATTAGCATTTATGTTTTAAGTAAAACTGTTCACCGAGGTTTGATTTTGCTTTCAATAAATTGAAAGGCAAGTCCACGCATCCGCTTCAATAAAGATGGGACCTTGTTGGCTGTTTCTGCCAATGAAAATGGCATCAAAATCTTAGCAAATGCAGATGGTATGCGGTTACTAAGAACACTCGAAAATCTTGCTTTTGATGCCTCGAGGGCTTCTGAAGCTGCCAAGGTAATTAATTAAGTTTACTCACAGCATCTTTCTGAATCCATAGAAGAGATATTAAAGGCTTTTTGTGTTGTCAACATACAGCCCACTTTAAACCCAATATCTTCTGCGGCAGCTAGTAGTGCAGGACTACCGGACAGGGTGGGCTCAGTTGTTGGCCTCTCCACTATGGTTGGTCTCATTTGCTAATTCTCTGTTGCAGCTTACCCTCCATTACTCTGCATGGCAAATCTATATTTTACTGGAAATTCAGCTGCATCCACAAGTTCCCTTTTTTTTTTCTCTTTTATTATGTACATATTTTACATGTGTGTAGTCTTTCTGTATATAGCTACATCATTGTGTTTTGATTTTGTAGAATGGGGATGCAAGAAATATTGGAGATGTGAAACCTAGAATAACAGAAGAAACAAATGACAAATCAAAGATTTGGAAGCTCAGTGAAATTAATGAACCGTCTCAATGCCGAGCCCTGAAGCTCCCAGAAAATTTAAGAGTAACGAAGGTATATTTTCTTTTTAACTTCTCACCTGGCATATTTTCTTTTTATATGATCTGAAGCTCCCTGAAGTCAAAGGCATATGTTCTACAATGATTATGTGATATATATATTGATTTGTGATGACATTCTGCTTGTGCTTCCATTACCAAGCAATTTAATTTTTTTTAGCTCAAGTCCATGAGCGAGACCACTATTCAGAATTTTATGAAATTTTCTATATGATGGAAATAGCTGAACCAAAATGACGAAAAAGGCTCTGTATTCTCTGAAATGGAAAATTAGTTCCATTATCTCCTTGTTCTCTTTATATCATGCTTTGTTACTCATGCAATTCAGATTTAAGTATTGATATAGTCTGTACATGTCTCATGACTCAAAAACTGTAGCTGGAGTCTATGCAATTCAGTATTCCATTAATAGTTTTTCTTCTTCAACTATTGAAGTGAATGTTGTAAGAAACTCAATATTTTATTACGAGTTTCATGTAATGGTATATAAATTTATTCTCTCCTTTTAATACCTACCCTTGTATTTATGAATGATGTAATTATGCTCATTCATATAGACTGTGTGCACATGTTGGCATTTGGTCACTGACGAGGTTTTTTCTTGTCATCAAAACAGATATCGAGGTTGATATATACAAATTCAGGTGGTGCTATACTGGCGTTGGCTTCAAATGCAATCCATTTATTGTGGAAATGGCAGCGGAGCGACCGTAATTCAAGTGGAAAAGTAAGAAAGGAATATAATTTTCTTCATGTCTTATGTCAATTATGTAGAACATTTGAAAATTGTAATGTTAATGATGTAGGCAACTGCCTCTGTTTCACCTCAATTATGGCAACCGTCAAGTGGCATTTTGATGACCAATGATGTGACGGAATCGAACAACGAGGATGCTGTTTCTTGTTTTGCTTTGTCAAAGAATGATTCTTATGTAATGTCAGCATCTGGAGGAAAAATATCTTTGTTCAATATGATGACTTTCAAGGTGAACGATGTGAAAAAATAATGATTTTATACCCTTATTCTTATGTATGTGCGCATATTCATCGTTCTAAATCTTGAAAAATCACAGACAATGACGACTTTCATGCCTCCACCACCCGCGGCAACATTTTTAGCATTTCATCCTCAGGACAACAACATAATCGCAATTGGGATGGATGATTCTACAATTCAGATATATAATGTTCGTGTAGATGAGGTATTTCAAAAGTTCTTGGCAAGGTTTCATATTGAAGAATTGCTATCGTCATTTTTGTTGAGGATAATGGTAGAAGTATGTTATTGTTTCGATTTTTATTGCAGGTCAAAAGCAAGCTTAAAGGCCACTCTAAGAGAATTACAGGACTTGCCTTTTCAAATGTTCTGAATGTCCTGGTTTCATCAGGAGCCGATGCCCAGGTAATAATTAATTTTTAACGAGTCTTCTATTAATTTGCTACCTGAGTGCCTAAGAATAATGATGCCCACGATGATTGAATGCTGCTCCAACTGCCTTAACTGCCATTATAAGATGAGCAATTTATAACTTGCATTTGTTTGTCACTTTTAATCTCCAGATTTGTGTGTGGAGTTCTGACGGATGGGAAAAGCAGAGATCCAGATTTTTGCAACTACCTCCTGGGAGGTCACCAGCAGCACAGTCGGAAACGCGCGTGCAGTTTCATCAGGACCAGATTCATTTTCTGGTTGTACATGAGACACAGCTCGCCATATATGAAACGACGAAATTAGAGTGCGTAAAGCAGGTAAGTGTATAATTTGTCTTGAGGAAATATGAGAGTTTCTTAATGCGGATCTCTAACGATTATGTTTTTCCATCACCATCAGTGGGCTCCACGAGAATCCGCTGCCCCAATATCCCATGCAACATTTTCCTGTGATAGCCAGCTGGTATATGCTAGTTTTCTTGATGGAACTGTGTGCATATTCACTGCCGCACACCTTCGTTTACGCTGCCGCATCAATCCTTCTTCTTATCTCGCCTCAAGTGCCAGGCAAGTGTTTATTATCATGATAATAATCACTGGTCTTCTCTTCCTCATGTTCCCGAGTATCACATATCAGTTTCTCTTTTCTCTGAATTTTGATATGAGATTGTGTGGGAAATCCTTAGTTTGTATATCACCCCATTATATAAATAATATTACCAACTCACCTATACCTTTTTCGCTTTTCTCCCACAGTTCTAATGTGCACCCTCTCGTGATCGCTGCACATCCACACGAGGCAAATCAGTTTGCGTTAGGCCTATCAGATGGTTCGGTTCATGTTTTTGAGCCTCTCGAGTCTGAAGGCAAATGGGGGGTCCCACCACCGGCTGAAAATGGGTCTGCAAGCAATGTACAAACCACTCCTTTAGTTGGAGGATCAGGCCCAGATCAAGCACAAAGGTGATCTCAGAATTAGACACACGGTCCAACTCCGACTCCTCGGTAACATAGCATCTTCTACCCTTACCAGTGATAACTTTTACTTGGGAGACAGTAATACACTGAAGAATTTCTTGGTAGTAACCATGTACTTAACATACCTGTACATTATTACGTATTGTTCTGGCATTCCGTGACACATTCTTCTCTACATATGTGCACTGTTGGGAGCTGGGCATGTAATTAGCTCAGATCTTTTGCTCAAACAAGACCATTTTAAATCATGACTTTTTTTGGGTAAAAATATGATGTAAGATGAACACCTTTAGGATTATTTGGCAGTTGCATTTTCTGGTTTGTAGTAGCACACAATTTCATTTTTATTTATATTCCTTTTTTGCTTTGCAATGCATCCCAAAATTTGCTCATTGTTCGATCCATTCTTTTCTTGTAGATGATACACTTAGTGGAATTTGGTATTACTAATCGTTTACTTTTTGTAGTGAGTAATTACCGCTTAATGAGACATTTTCTCCCTTAAAAACAAAAAGCGTACACTACAATTTTTATTTATACAAAAACCAAGGGAAAAGCATATAATTTTTCTGGAAACAAACCTTTGCTTAATAGGTAATCAAGTCATCATTTGAACATATATAAATCGTTAATCAACATGTAAACAATAGCTGAAATGAACGCTTATAAGCGTCAAAAAGTACCAACATCAACAGTAAATTCATGAAGATAACGTAACAACTTTTCAATATTTACA
The DNA here is from genome assembly GCA_026898415.1 of Leonotis leonurus. Classification (NCBI taxonomy): domain Eukaryota; kingdom Viridiplantae; phylum Streptophyta; class Magnoliopsida; order Lamiales; family Lamiaceae; genus Leonotis; species Leonotis leonurus. The sequence continues at coordinate 938,409 of JAPKLX010000029.1, forward strand.
TAACATAAGTTGTCGTGTAGAGATAACGTTTTCTCCAGAACTTCACAAAGAGAGAGATAGATGTAAGCCATTAGCCATGCCAAAGGAAGTAGTTGTTCTCATGTATGTATATAAGAACAACTAATGCTTACTTTCTATTCAGACTAAGAGAACTTCACATGCTGAAATGGCTGAGGCAGCTACCCGGGGACATGCATTAACAGTAACATGTTCACACCAAACTTCAAATTATATACATTTCACTTTCATGATTCAACTTATGCAGCATTTCCACTGCCCATGAAAATATTTACAGTCATTTGTACCCAGGCTCTCTATTCAGGCCTAAAATTTACCAGGTTGGGGAGATCCATAAACTGAAGCTTCTTGATGTCGTTGGCCGTCACCTTACATGACTCCAATGTAAGCGACTTCAGGTTTTTAAGCGACTTGAGATGCTGCAAGCCAGCACTTGTCACTCGGGAATTTGATACGTTCAGAGAAACAAGTTGCGTAAGCCCTGCAGTTGCAACTGATTTAGAGAATATCCGGTTTCCGCCAGCAAAAGAAGACAAGACTCACCAAACTCAGCATAAAATAAATAATGATCTCCCACTTCATGTTTTCCCTGTTCATTATTTTTCTTTTGTTTTGCACAAAGAAATTGTCTCGATTTCAACATAGCACAAGACCATAGATGTTGAGATAAACAGACTTCCCGAAATCCAAATGAAGCTATGAGAACGTTTAACTTTTCGTTACATGAACAGCAAAGATGCATCTGTTTACATACCGGAGATTGATTCCAAACTCTTGTCTGTGAGGAGGTTGTTCTGAGATAAATTCAACAGTGTCAAGGATGTAAGATCTTTGATGTTCTTCACTCCAGCATCAGTTAATCCACCACCACAGATCTCCAGAGAGCGTAGCTTCTTGAATGCTATGAAACAAGGAAGGATGATTGACAGTTAAGCAGCCAAAAACATGAAATGAACCCACACCAACTTGTGGAACACGATAGTTCTCGAGGAATAAAAAAACGCAAAAGAGAATCTCCACCAAGGATGGAATACATCAACATAATCGACTTAGCTAAAATTGGGTAAGTGATCATACCTCGGAGATAATTGGTACCAGAATCAGTAATCCGTGCTCCAAAAAGATCGAGATGCATCAGTCCAGTCAAACCTGCAATGAGAGACATTATTAAAGTTAAAATACCGCACATAGAAAACAAAATGAATAAAATAGAACAGTTTCAATTGACTAGGAATTCAGTTAAAGAAAGGATGCTTTTTCCCGAGCTATAAACTCCCACTTGAGAGAGATTTAGACATCCAGAACTAGATTAAGAAATTAATAAACTCCCATTAGGGATGAACAAAATTACTTGGCCAAGCAGTATTATTCAAAAATTGTTGATGCCAGAAGTCTGCCATAGTTTGTCGAAACTAAAACCTTCTAGATACACTAAGACAATAACCATATTAATAAGTCTTACTTGTAAGAGCAGCAAGGCCATCATCTGTAATTTGACGTGCATCCAGATTGAGGGACTTAAGTGATGATAAGCCAGACAACTTTCTCAAGCCACCATCAGTAACAACAGTAAATGATAAATTCAAATTTTCCAGATTAATTAGTCCTGCAATAGACAAACCAACCAATTATAGCAGCAAGTGAAATTGCTGAAGAAAAAATAATAGCACGTGAAACTCCCAGTGCACTCACTGCACTGTGGCCCACTCTCTCTCAACTGTTTCCTATCATCCTAAAATGGTCCCTACGGGTGGTGCCATGTGCCCTACAGTCAGTGTCCGATGAAGCCATCCCAACATCATTGAATAGTTTATTCTCTTGAACAAAACTAAAGATGGAGGTTTTGTCAGAATCCCAACAGAGGGATCATCTAATTATGCCAAGGTACGGTGATCAATTGCCTCCAAGACAAGATTTTGAAGAACTAATCTGAAGACATCTTATCAGAGCAGTATGGCAGAAGAATGGTAGCTCATTTTAAAGAAACATGACTCTTAAGCCAGCTCATACAAACCTTCATATCGAAAGGAATCTATTTGGCACCAAAAATATACAACACTAACTGAACTAAATCTGTGGATTCTAATGCTACTTCAAGGAGTAACATGAATATAGAAAGAAAAACAAATATTTTCTTCGTCACCAAGGGAGAAGCAATTCGAGTCCTCCGTGATGTGTGTGTGTGTTAGCCTAGTGGTAGTGGGGTTGATGTCCAAGGCAATAGGTCTCGGGTTCGAATCCTCCGTGACGCGGTTATGTAATTTAAATAAATTGTAATCCAATTTTTAAAATCGAATATTTTCCTATAAAAAGTTTTAGCTGAGTGCATAATAGAACCACAGGCCTTTCAACCTAATACTTTACAAATGAGAGTCAGTGCAAACCACTACTTCTGAGTGGGGTATTACTTAGCATTAGGAAAGAGGATTTCATAGCCAATAGCATTCATAGTTACAAAATTAAAGGCTCATAATGATAGTTCTTTAGAATTATTTTATAGTGCTGTCCCCAATATCAGCAGAACAGCAATTTAATATTTGATCTACTTAGAAGTTGAACCCTAAATGCTGTTGAAGTATTCAGCAGCTGTAAAGCTACAGAATAAATAAATTCATCTTCAGAACAGGATGGGTCAGTGATTCAGTATTACTGAATAGGTGCCTAAAAGACACAAAAAGCATACTCAAAACACATATATTTACTCTAGCAATCCAATCAAGTCTTACCAGAAAGATGGCGTAATGCACTACTCCCAACTTCAGTATCAGACAACTCTAAAAATTTCAGACGCTTTAAACCTTGATCACACAACAGAAGAAACATATCATGAGGATACTTGTCACCACAAAAATAGGCATACACTAATAAAATCATCAGCAGCAAATCTTTGGGATGCTACAAACTGTACTGAATCATGCGAATAGGATATAGTAAAAGATTAAGAGTGATGAAACATACTCCAAACAACAAAACTAGAAGAGACAAAGTTAACAATAAATTAATAACCTGCAAGGTACAGAATTCCTTCATCTTTAATTCTGCAAGAATCAAGGTTTAAGCTCTCCAAATTTATGAGACCTGTTGTGGGAATTTTTTGAGAACCTCAATAATAACAATAGTCTTGAATGTATAAATCAACTACTATTGAGAAAGCACCTAATGTTGAATGGAAACATGGAAACCGAAATAATACGGTTCATGACAGGGAGAGGGTCGACATCAAATTCTGTTTTAAGAAAATAGATTACCTTTGAGATGGACTAAAATTGCACCTGAGATATCATTGAATCCTAGATTCAACACTTTCAGAGATTGCATCTCTGTGAAGATCAGAAAAGACCAAAAAACATTAAATTTGTTTTCCAAGCTAAAAATCTAAAAGAATGTGTCTTTTTCATTATAGATTTACTCTACTGTGTCAAAAAACCTTACTTGAAAAGTTTTCACATCCAGTGTCCGTCAAATGGCACCTGCTGAGATTTAAATATAACAATGCACCAAGAACTGCAACAAACAGAAAATATATCAATATAGAATGATGCATTGGCGAAACTTGCTGAAAATATGTCAATAGAACTCTTGAAGCCTGTTGATATAAAAATCATGTATATCATTTCAGTTATCATGAGAACTTTTAAGATATTATAAAAAGTCAGGGAATCAGATTCTCAACTATAAGTTCTCAAGGAAGTAGATTATAGAGGCCATATTGGTGGACAACAACAATTAAGTTTTTCTGTTTGGTTTTTAATTATTAGTTTTTTGTTATGATATTTTGTATTATTTTCATTTAAGGTAGAGTAGTCAATTTTCATTAAATGTAGTCACTTGTTGACATGTTATTAAGTTGTTGACTATTTATTTGCTTTCACTATCTAAAGTGGCTATTTTTCACTATTGTCACTAGATTCTATAGCCAAAAAAGAAACCAAGAAGTAAGTACATAAACCTGAAAGTGACTCCAAGCATGCAGCAGTAACAGGGCAACCCTCCATATTCAAAAGAGTAAGATTCTTCAAGTCTGCATGAAGAATATTATGAGACTAAGAAATCAGTAACTTAGCAGGAAATTTTATTTCGTATCTACCACTGACTCCCTTCTCAACATACAGCTGTAGATTATGTCACTGAATAAGTATTTTCCGAAGATAGAAGTGAGACTACCTCTTAAGAAGGCTACACCATTATCAGTAACCTTGCTGGATGCAATTTGTAATGACTTCAAGCTTGTCAGGCCTGCAACAAAGAGAGAAACAGGGCATAATGTACTCTGATTAAGATAGTTTACTATGTTAATTAAAATATCAGCATGCAAGAATTTGAAAATTGGCCTTCACTAACATCTCAAGTATTTAAGAAAGAGGAGATGAGCTACCTGCAATAATCTTCATATCAGCATTGGTGATGCAGTTGCAACAGTTGACATTTAGCATTTCAAGCTTCGCAAGTCCTGCAGGCAAAGGGTAGGATAGATCAAACATACTAGCGCATTTACAGGAAAAGCAAACATCGACTAAATAAACTGGCACCAGTGCAATAGTATCACCAAAATTAATAATGATGGGCATTTACATCACTAAGATTTCTTACTACAGTTTGATGGAGACACCAACAAACTATGGCACCCAAACCAGAAAAATATAGAACCATAATATGACTCGGTTTAGTGCAGTTCCCACAATTTCCAAGCTAATGAGTTGAGAAATTTTAGAAAATTACAGGAGTAATGCCAGATGGATAAAAGGACAAAAGGAAAAATCTTCAAGAAACAAAATACAGGACTAATATCACCTTCTGCATTGTTAACTAATGAATCTATGTCCAGATTTCTGTAAACAAACACGTCTTAAATTTTAGCATCTCCAAGTTCTAGAAAAAAAGAAAGTTAATTGAAAGAGGATAGATAGTTGAAACTTGAAAGTAGCAAGTGAAGCAAAACAGCATTATGAAGACAAGAAATGTGATAGAAGACTATAAAGCTGAAATAAGATCATCACCCTGAAGCTTCACCTTATTCCATCCCTGACTTTGACATGTGCTGATTGGATGAAATTAGGATAACATAAACCATGAAATGATTTCCAAGAACTTCTGAACCACTACTGCTAAGCCTCCATTATATATTTTTTCTGGCATGCTGCACTTGATCATAATGACCTTTCCCCAAACTCTCATGGAAACATCCATACCACTTATTATGACTTCATTTTTCAAACAAACATTCAAACACTCAGACCCTTCCAATCTCTTTGGCATTAACCACCACGTCCAATGACATGTGAGTGAGAATATACCAATCAGGACCATCACAAAGGAAGTCTCTTTACTTCTCTTTAAAAAAGGCTTGTGATTCCTTTTAGTACACAAACAAATGACAAGTAGGAATTAATTACTTGAAAGAGAGAACTACATCTCAAACATGTCGCTAAACACATACATGGTCTAGAAAATTACTTCATCAATCAGAAAGAGTTCATGAAATATAAACCTTTTATATGAACAAGCCCTCCATGGATCCTCGGACATCTCTCCACATCCAACTTTACCAAGTTGATTAAACCAGCCAAAGAACTTATTCCTTGGGCTGTAATCAAGTTGTTTCTCTTAAAACTGAGACTAGTGAGGCTTGACAGACCTACAAGGTTCAAAAAACAAGCACACGTTAGATCACAGGCTCTGACCACATCAGAGTTCTCAACCAAACTGCCACCCACAATGTACTCCTGCAATTTTAAATGCAGTTAGGTGTTTCAAAGTAGACAAAACTTAAAACTCAGAAATGTTGTCCTCGAATACACCAATACAAATGAAAGCCAGAAAGCGGCACATGCCGTGGAAGCTCACACCTACTAGCTTATGCTTAATTTGGTAGCAAATAAACCAAATAAATTTCCATAGAGTCATAGTGAAACAAGAATGTAAGAAAGGAACAGAAACCAGCAGCTGGGATATCTTGCCCCACGAAGACCCTTTTATATAAGAATATAATATATATATATATAGTTATATATATATATATGTGATGTTTGGAAAAATAGGCAAAGCTGAAAAGAGAATACCAGCGATGAACTAAATCAGTCATAACATACGAGGAACTCTTGAAAATAAAACCAAGTTGAATAAATATATTAAGATGAACAGAAACAAAATGACGCTTATAAAAATAAATGACCAAGCATGTTTATATGTTGCCAAAGTGGAACAAATTACTGTCTAAAGCACTGTCAAAAACGTTAAGCCAATACAAGATCATCAGGAACAAAAACTAAATCTGGAATTAAAGGGGGCATTCTTACCATTGACCTGTTCAAGACCTTTGTCTGAAATCTGGTCACAGTAATTGAAATTCAAGGCCTCAAGACTCTTGCAATCCTTGAGATAAGTTAGCCCAGAGTCAGTAACATCTGAACCTGAAAGATCCACAGAGAGCAATGATTCACCCTGAGACGATACAACATCCATCCAACTGTCATCAACTCCTGGGTACTCTCCCAAATTAAGATCCTGTGGGAAACAGCACATCTCTCTAATGAGACAATCTACCACTACGCTGCAGCATATGACTCGCTCCTTGTTCAAATAGAGCTTTAAATGATACCTGAAGAGCACAGTCCCTGAAAGCTTCAAGTAAAGTATCAGTCAGGCATTGAGAACGCACCAAATCATCAAAAATCTGCTGAGTAAGATCCCTTGGAAGCATGGAGAAGGTGCTATAGTTGTTTATGTCCTTCAATGAAAAAAATTGCTTGTCAGTACCCTTAAGCGAGCTTTAACTTTATATCTGATATAGTGGAGTGGACGATTATAAGAGTGTTTATTTATGAATATACCTCCCTTATTTTGTATATGCACAGATCCATAAGCATCGGGCAACATTGTTTCCCCTGGCTAGCATCCATATAAGCTCTGGAAAATGAGGTCCCAAGCCATTTCGAGCTCCCACGTTTGGTGAATCTCCCAGATACTCCTCTATGGAGGTTATCGTCGTTAACCTGTTGATCACGCTTTCTCGAACAAGCTCCCCCCATTTACAGCAGTATCTTATCTAAGATATCACAAAAGCAGCAAGGCAACAGTGAATTTTCCCGTTTATTACCAATATCAGGGGTACAAGCGGAATACAACCCTGCAAAGAACAGACAATATCATTAAATTCCTAACAAAAGCTACCACATGATTTGTGAATCAAACCTTCCTAATCTGCACCATCAAGTAAGTTTTCTCATTAGAGTATACCTATTAAGTCCAGAGCAGATACCATGCCACAAATACAATTCATCACGGATATTAAAAAAAGGAGGAAAGAAAAAACAAAGCATAAACCGCGAGTATATATCATAAGCGTGAAACTTTTAGGAAAGAAAAGTATAATTCTGAACGCCGATAAAGTGTTAAAGAAAAACAAAATAAAAATAAAACCTTCTCCACTGAAGCCTCAATTCCTCAGTGAAAAACAAAATACAAGAGGTAGAAAATATGTACTGTAACAAGCATACGTTATTTATATGTATCGAATCATCATAGCTACGACTCTGAGTCCGTAAGTGATAGCCTTATTATGATAAAGGTGCATCCCACATCAGTTACCTAAATTTTGTTTCAAGTCTCTGTTAAATGATCTTCAAAAAGAAAATAATAAAATAACACTCGGCCCATAAAAGAATCATCCTTGAAAATCAAAATACACCAACTCGTAAGCAAACAATGATCCATCCGTCTCATGATCAAACATCTCCATCTCAATAACCATCGAATCAAAAAACATAAAAATAGTCATCGATTGACATCATAAAAGACCCAGAAAAGGCGCAAAAACACACACTGGCATCTCGAAAAGGCAAGTGCGCGCATGCGAGAGGAATTTTTTTTTGAAGAGAAAGTGAAAAATACCTTAATATTTCCATGGCAGCATCAGCAGACCTGGATTATACAGTTTAGAGGGAGAAGTGGAAAGTAAGAGTGGCGTATGAGGAATATAAGAGATGAAAGAAGCGTACATACAACTAACTATACAAGAAAGGGGGCATAGAGAGTGGGGCAGACTCGTCCGAGCCAAGCTCCGAGTCAAGCTTCTTTGCCACGTGGTAGGTGAGGTGTCAGGATATCTGGTTCGGATGTTAAATGATTGGGATATAAGAAGTGTGGGGGTCCCACCTCTGCAATTAGATATTCTTAACTATTGGAAACTGGAAATCTTACGGTTCGGCTTCGCGTTATCCATTATGGCCTATCTATGGGGCCATTATTAATTAGTGGGTCCCACCTCTCAATTGTAAAAATTGTACGCAAGCAAAAGTCTTAATCTGCGGCCGCCTAATCCATTTTTTGTGCTAAATTGGAGTAGAAATGATGCTGCATTCGTCTTGGTGTCCATCATTACATCACTCCTTCGTAGTGCCACTTGCCTTAAATATCAATCATTTATATTCTGATTATCTAAATATCAACAACCTCCATCCACCACAAACTATAGTTGATTGTCTTCACATATGTGGCATCATCTGCTTCTCAGCTACAAGGAAAACCTCTCCTCTCATCCCCCTCTTTCATTGTCTATATCAACAAAACTTCCACTAAGGCATTCGTTTACATATGTGAAGACACGAACGCCTTAAAAAAAAAACACGTAATTTTATATAAATTTACAAATTAAAATGTAATTTTATGCATTACAAATGATAAATTTATATAATATAAAAAATAAAATTAAATTGAGAATATAAAATAAAACTAAAATAATTATTAATGAACTGACGGTTCGAAATCACCGTTCACGATTTAAAACATTTGAAATCAGAACCGAACAATTTTCTAACCTCTGACCAACTTAATGAAAACTTAACACTAGTCCCACTTATGATTTAAACCAAACCAAATATGATAACGTCATAAAAAAGCAACGAGTGGCGAACTTAACATTAGTGGATCCTATGGAATGGGCTTTATAATATTTGAGACCGAAAAGAATTCCCATTTTTCGAATGTGAATTGAAATGGAATATGAATACTTTCGCACATTTCTGTGTCATCGTAATCCAGAACCGATAGATAGTCTGTGAATACGATAAACCAAAATCTCTCTCACACACACAGTTTCGCACTAAAAATCTGCGAACCCTTTCACAGTTATTAAACCCCCACCTTTCACATAGCGGCTTCTGGCATACACAATGGCATCCGTAGCCTCAGCTTCCATGGAAATCGCCACAAATTTTATGGGATTACTCAAAAACCCAATTTCATCTGTTCAAACCACGCATTTCTTCAGCAGAAGCAAGTTGGATTTCACTCTTCAAAACCGCAAGTACGTAGCTTCAGCTATTTCTGCTAATACAAGAATTGCGAGCTCATCAAAGCAGCCGAAGAAGCGCCTTTTCCGCAGACTGACGGCCGCCTCCGCCACCACCTCAGCCGCAGAAACTGAGGATTCTGGTGTCATCACCAAAATCCCTCCGGATAATAGAATACCAGCTACCATTATTACTGGTTTCTTGGGTTCCGGAAAGGTATTTTGTGTTTTAAGTGATTCGAGATTATATTTATCTTTCTTTTGTAAGCTGGGTTGGATGAGAACTCGTGTTTGTAACAATTGTATTCGGTTGGTGTGCAAGTGAACTGCAAAGGGATTGCTTGTCGACGTTGTCGTCATTAAAGACCTTGAAATAGTAAAAAGATTTCATCCTTTGACACCTTTTTAATCTCTACAGAAGATAATTGGGTTTTTTTTTTTTTTTTTCTATTCTGATATTGAGTTCTGATATCTAAGGGCAGACTTCTCTTTAGCTGTATGCTTTTTTTGATACTTAATCACGGTGTTTTTGGTGCTAAAGTTTTAATCTTGCTAAAGAATGACTTGTTTTTAATCTTAATGTGAAGTCAACAACACCTAGTATGGTGTCATTGTTATATAAAAGGAGTAATGGATTCAATTATGTCAATGCTATTGTATATTATCACCTAGTAATCATGCATAAAAATCGAATGACAAAGTGATATTACATGGCTAAGGAATGACCGAATGATGGTTCCTTACTTCTAATTGATTCTCAATTTTTGGCAGACAACATTGTTAAATCACATCTTGACTGCTGATCACGGGAAACGCATTGCAGTTATTGAAAATGAGGTATGGGTTGCTATTAATAATAGATATATGCAGTTTAATAAAATAGGCTTGTAGGTTATCTGCAGGGTTTCTTCCGGACATAAGAGCTTAAAAACAATTGTAAAATAGATACATTATTTTCCCTCAAGAGCACTTACACGTCCAAAATTGCTTTCAGCGGAACTTAGACACCTAGTTTTTGATTGGAGTATGCATTATTGATAATCTGATATTCTATGTGATGCATTCTAATATGGGTGGACCGTTTGGTATGTCAGTACGGTGAAGTTGACATTGATGGCTCTCTAGTTGCTGCTAAAGCTGCTGGAGCAGAGGACATTATTATGCTCAATAATGGATGTCTATGTTGCACTGTGAGGGGGGATCTTGTAAGGATGATTTCAGAACTTGTTAGTAAGAAGAGAGGGAAATTTGATCACATTGTTATTGAGACAACAGGTAGGCTGATTCACTAAATAACTTATTTTGCATTGTGGTTGTTCAATTCCAAATATGTCATGACAAGCGCATTCTCTTCAATATTCAAAGAGAATTGAGCATACTTTTGTTGTCCCATTTTGGTTGTGTGAAACGGATATACAAATCATGTGCTGCACTTGGGCCCATCTTTCCAGGATTAGCAAACCCAGCACCAATTATTCAGACATTTTATGCTGAGGACCAATTGTTTAATGATGTTAAACTCGATGGAGTAGTCACACTTGTCGATGCTAAGCATGCTGGTATTCACCTTGATGAAGTTAAGCCTGAAGGTGTAGTCAATGAGGCAATAGAGCAAATCGCATATGCTGATCGCATCATAGTAAACAAGGTATGTGGTGCTTATTATCACATGCTCAATTCTTAAGAAATTAAAACGTGAAGTCAGTGTGTGAGTTTTAGCCAATTTGTGCCTTCTTTCTAGATTCTTCATCTGAAATCATGCAATAATGGTGCTAAATATAATGTGGTAGTTGGAAATTATTTGCTTAACCTGTAGCTTCTTAGAATGTTGAATTCTAGAGTTTGTTACTTCACAAATTGTGCTTTCGGCTTGGCATTTTGCTAAAAGAATGATTACATGATGTTCTGATTACAGACGGATCTTGTTGGCGAACCTGCAGTTACTTCTCTGATTGAAAGAATAAGGGTAATATTTTCTCGAATATTTCATCTACTCTCCCCCCTCTTTCTCAGTGAACCTTACTAACTCATATTTTTCTGTAATCCAGGGCATAAATCGTATGGCTCAACTTAAGGGAACACAATATGGACAAGTTGATTTGGATTATGTTCTGGGTATCGGGGGCTTTGATTTAGAAAGGTTTACTCCAATTTATATCTCGATTATGAGAGGGTTTTCTTCTTAGCAGATGATCCTTCTTATATCCTTACTTTCCTTTTATTTTATTTATAATTTCCACATAAAGATAGCCTTCCAACCTTAATTTGCTTTCTGATTATAGATTTTCTCAAGCGAACTGAATTTTTGCAGAATCGATAGTGCTGTGGATGTGAACCACCCAAAGGAAGATCATCATGGTCATGGCCATGAGCACAATCACGATCATGACCATGACCATGATCATCACCATCATGATCACGAACATGGCCATGACCATGGTAACCTTTTAACATTTTGTTCCTTTACTGTCTTAAAAAAGTGGCCTCAAGAAATTTCCAAAAGTTGTCAGATACTAATCAGAACTAGTAACTGGAAATGTTAATAAGAAATTATAATGAATCCATTATGTTATCCCCTTGGCTGGTTCTTTACATGGTAAAACATGATTATTGCAATTGAGTGCTATAATCTGATGTTTATGTGCACTGCATATATAGAACTAACATGAGTATAACAATCACATATTTATTGAATGCCTTTGTAGAACATCATGATAGCCATGCCCATGATCACACGCACGACCCTGGTGTTTCTTCTGTTAGCATAGTTTGTGAAGGGACCTTGGATCTTGAAAAGGTTAGTAACATGGTTGCCTTATTTTTGGGTACCCTGCACACTTCACCACGAGATAGTCTTTTATTCTTTTCTAGTGTTTATTCAATGTAACCATTATGCTTAAGCTCGTTCCATATATCAATATTTCAGGCCAACCTGTGGCTAGGGAACCTATTGTTGGACAGAAGCGAGGACATATATAGAATGAAGGGTCTTATGTCTGTCGATGGCATGGATGAGCGATTTGTTTTTCAGGTACTCACTATCTCAAGGGCTACATGAAGTTTACTTGTTTAAGTTATGTGATTATGATAATTGTGCTGCTTGGAAAATGTTATTTTGTTGCACTTGCTGAGAGACATGTTCGAGTAATATGTACCATCGTTGTAGGGTGTGCACGACATATTCCAAGGGTCGCCGGATAGGTTGTGGGGTGCAGACGAAGCAAGGATAAATAAGCTGGTATTTATCGGGAAGAACCTCGACGGGAAGGAACTGGAGGAGGGCTTCAAGGAGTGTCTCTTGTAGTGGTTGTTCTTGAATCTTGAGGGTTACTATTTTCAATATAACAATCATTGTTGTCAACACTTACACTCCATTTTTGGCTATAGAGAAGTGTAATTCAACTAATCTTGGTTACCTGTGTTGGTATTTTACTAAATTCTTGTTCATCTCTTTTGTTATGCGGTCGGTACTAAATCAGACGTGCTAATAAAAAAATGATTTCTATACCATTTACTAAGTGTATTTTAGAATTTTTAAATAGAATAATTATTTAGAAATAAGAAGAAAAAAAATGATTTTATACCATCTATTAAATGTATTTTGAAAATTTGGAATAGAATAATTATTTATAAATAAGAAAAAAAAATTGAAATATGACATTATTTTGAATTTAAACAATCATATATACACAAGTCAACATCAAATTATGCAGAATGAGTTTTTGTAAAATTTTGTCGGAAAAAGTTTAGTCAACAGAAAAGGAACACAGAAAAGAAAGATGAGGAAGGATTACATTACATTCCAACTCCACCGTCATAATTAACCAAAAAACACACCCGCAGCAGCAACAGCAGCAGCGGCAGCAGCTACTGATTCTTCCTTCCAAAACTCAAATATGGTATGTATCTGTTTGTAGTATATTGTTTCTCCAATTTGGGTTCTTTGTGGTTTGAACGTTTTCGTGTTTAATTTTTCCAAATACTATCCCGGTAATCAAGTACTGGGATTTATTTTTTGTACGTGATTGTGGTTTAATTGTAACAGTGTTTAGATTTGGGTTTTCGGGAGAGATGAGTGAGGCTAGGGTTTCTGAGAATTTTGCTCGTTTCGTACCCTTGTCTGAATATTGGCGTCTTAACATTTTGCTATTTTCTGATTAGGGGTCACATGCTGAGGATACTATGGAAGAGGAAGATGACTATGTTGAGTACGTTCCCGTGGCGAAGCGGCGCGCGCTTGAGGCGCAGAAGATATTGCAGCGCAGGGGACAGTCTACGGTTCTAGATGAGGAGATGGAGAAACAGAAACTGGTGGAGGCGAAACCGAGTCTATTGGTGAAAGCTTCTCAACTGAAGAAAGATCAACCGGAGATCACCCAAACCGAGCAGATGATAATTCAGGAGAAGGAGATGATGGAAAACCTTTCAGATAGGAAGACATTGATGTCTGTTCGTGAGCTGGCGAAAGGCATCACTTACACTGACCCTTTGCCAACTGGGTGGAAGCCCCCATTGCCAATAAGAAGGATGTCGAGCAAGGCTTGTGATGCCATAAGAAGGCAGTGGCACATTATAGTTGATGGGGAAGATATCCCCCCACCAATCAAGAACTTTAAGGACATGAGGTTTCCTCAGCCCATTTTGAAGAAATTAAAGGCTAAAGGGATTGTGCAGCCAACACCCATCCAAGTGCAGGGGCTGCCGGTTATTTTGTCAGGAAGAGATATGATTGGGATTGCTTTCACTGGATCTGGAAAGACCTTAGTGTTCGTGTTGCCACTAATCATGATCGCATTGCAGGAGGAGATCATGATGCCTATTGCTCCGGGTGAAGGACCGTTTGGATTGGTTATTTGTCCTTCTAGGGAGCTGGCTAGGCAAACTTATGAAGTTGTAGAGCTGTTTCTTGAATCATTGAAAGAGGCTGGCCATCCCGAGCTGCGGCCTTTGCTTTGCATTGGAGGAATTGATATGAAGTTGCAACTTGATATAGTGAAAAAGGGAGTTCATATTGTGGTTGCCACTCCGGGCCGGCTGAAGGATATGCTTGCTAAGAAGAAAATGAACCTGAACAACTGCAGGTAATGATTACACTCTCTGTTTCTTTTCTCTCATTCACTCTCTGCTTCTTTCTCATTCGCAGTTTCCGTTTACATGTGCTGGTAAATGTAAATTGCTGTTTTTAATGGTTATCTGAAACATGATGTTAAAGGATCTGATTGTTTTGTACATAGTACTTGTGTAAAAACTTCCATGTAAAATCGGAATGACGTGTATGGCATGAGCTTTTCTACTTTAAATATGTAATATCTCATAGATTCTGAAGTTTTCTTTTTTGCAGATATCTGACATTAGATGAGGCAGATCGTTTGGTGGATCTCGGATTTGAAGATGACATTAGAGAAGTTTTTGATCACTTCAAGGACCAAAGACAGACCCTTCTATTTTCTGCTACCATGCCTACAAAGATTCAGAATTTTGCAAGAAGTGCACTTGTAAAGCCTGTCACAGTGAATGTGGGAAGAGCTGGAGCAGCTAATTTGGATGTTATTCAAGAAGTTGAATATGTCAAGCAGGAGGCAAAGATTGTATACCTTCTTGAATGTTTGCAGAAGACATCTCCCCCTGTTTTAGTATTTTGTGAGAACAAAGCAGATGTAGATGATATTCATGAGTATCTTCTGTTAAAGGGAGTTGAAGCCGTTGCAATACATGGAGGTAAAGACCAAGAAGACAGAGAATATGCCATATCATCATTCAAGGCTGGCAAGAAGGATGTTTTAGTGGCTACTGATGTGGCTTCAAAAGGTCTTGATTTTCCTGACATCCAACACGTCATCAACTACGATATGCCAGCAGAAATAGAAAATTATGTTCATCGGATTGGAAGGACTGGGAGATGTGGGAAAACAGGAATTGCAACAACGTTTATCAACAAGAACCAGAGCGAGACAACTTTGCTTGATCTGAAACACCTGTTGCAAGAAGCAAAGCAGAGGATACCACCTGTTCTGGCTGAGCTGAATGATCCAATGGAAGATGCAGAGGCAATAGCTAATGCAAGTGGAGTCAAAGGATGTGCTTATTGTGGTGGTCTTGGACACCGTATTCGAGATTGCCCCAAGTTAGAACATCAGAAGAGCCAGCAAATTGCCAGTTCAAGAAGAGATTATTTTGGTTCTGGGGGATATCGCGGGGAAATTTGATCACTTCTTATATTATTCATCTACTCTAAGTAAGTTCATAGTTCAGGTTCAATTTTGTAGTCGTGCAACTGTTGTGCTGTGATATCAATGAAAATGACAGTATTCTAAAATCATTATGAGATGTTTTTCCAGCTTGAAACTTGATGTTTATCTTTATGCTGCCTTCAATTTATATTTGTGTCTTAGCAGAAGACTACTGTAGTTGGATAAATCTTTGAAAGAAAGGATTGGTTCTCATCTAGTAGTCGTTCCCTAACATGTTATCAATACAAGTCTGGAAATAATATAGAACTAGTACTTCACTCCTGGAGATGAGCTTTGGTTGAATCTTGTAATAAAGCTTTGGTTCTTAAACCCTTGTTGACAATGAATGGATTCGATTCTTGGTATAGTATCTGTAGTAGACCTTCTCGTCTTTCATGTACACATGAAACAAAAACACTTGGGAGAAGTGATGAAGCATGCCTAAGCTGTAAGTTGATGAATAAGAGATGGGTTGCAAATAAGAGTTCAGAAAATGTGGAAGATTGCATTTTTTATAATGTCTATCAGATTTCTTTTTTCAGTTTTCATGACTTGAGTGGATGATTAAGTGAAGTTTGCATTCGCCTTAAACAACCTACGAGTACCTTGATTCCCAACTTCATATGAACATAGATCTATTCAGAATCTCAGATACATGTCGACTAATACTATTACCATTGTTAATTGAATATCTTTCTTCAAAAAAACAATAAAAAGACAAGGTAACAGTACTATGATATTGCAATATACAAGTAGCTGCTGTATTTTTGAATGGAATTTGAAGATCTGGCTAGTTTAATCCACAGGGATTTCCACCTCCATTTTCAAACCTGGATACTCCAATATCTGTACAAAAAATCATACAGTAAAGGATCATTGCCATTTTCTTCCTTAACTTTTTGTTTGTGACAATGCAAAAGTATGAAGAAAATGCTATAGGGTAAATGAACCTTGACGAAGTCGTCCAACACAAGACAAGATTCCTTTGTGTAACCAGCTTCTAGCAATAGCTGACTCAGAACTTCCTGCAGTAAAACAGATTATTACAACCTTAACTCTGCAAAACATTTATTCCTACATTTACACAATGAAATAACCCACGAAGACTAAGATTAAGGCCAGAATGGTAACGTAAAACGATGCCTACTTTTGTCCTAGTAACTTTTCTTGAGCCATCTAAACACTACCAAAGAAGAGAGAAATCCCTTGAACATGATAACCCAAACTCGAACCAAATTTCTTGATCATGTAAGTATAACTAATAGTGGTACTTTAATTTTACACACATATTCACCACACTGATTCTCCACAAAAAAGGTGATCAGCCGTTTAATACCTCTCGTTGCTTATCTGTCATAAACGAGCCACTCAAATCCTGGAGAACTTGTATCAGGTCTTTGAAAGTCACTCTTCCTTTGCAATCAGAATCATATACTTTAAAGATAACTGAACAAGAACAAGATAAAGTCAAGTGAGGAGACTGGTAATCAAGCATCATAAATCGTGACAAACTTCATATCGAGGGGAAGAACACCTATAAAATAATGCTCCTTTCAATGAGAAACGGACTTTGTAATTAAGCTTGGGCAACTTAGAACCATCAGCTATAGGAGAAAATAATGATAAAACTATATGCATATCCATCTCATCTTTGTAAAGGTTACCAAGATTTACCAGTGCTAATGCTAATGAAGCTGACATGCAATACTCACATTTCAAGGTAATCTCTCATACGTCATAACAGCCAACACGCTTATCTGGTTTATTTAATTATTTCCTCCCAGTTGTATTATCTGATTCATTTTATGAAGAAGGTATCCCTTATAACTGAGAAGCAAGTGGATGCTATTCGCAGTGTTCTTCTATCAAATGACCCCAATCCAGTAGTATAGCCATCAAATGTTATCAGCCTCACTATTCAGCCGTTTCATGAAAGCTCGACGTCATGCCAAATTCACTCAAATTTAATTCAGAACCATCTACACCAAGAAACTTGTTTCCACCAAATAATCACATACTCGTTGAATGCAAAAATGCCAAGTACTGCTCGCTAAAAAAGCACTTATTAGCTAAGGTCTGACACTCACTCTCAATTTTCTGTGTCACAGTAGCTTTAGTACTGAAAGCAGACAAAA
The DNA here is from genome assembly GCA_026898415.1 of Leonotis leonurus. Lineage (NCBI taxonomy): Eukaryota > Viridiplantae > Streptophyta > Magnoliopsida > Lamiales > Lamiaceae > Leonotis > Leonotis leonurus. The sequence continues at coordinate 956,081 of JAPKLX010000029.1, forward strand.
ATGCAACAAAGTCCTTGAAATTAAGCCCATCAACCATCTTAAGCAACCTCTGTAACATCAAAGGATAGCTATTCAGATACTACATTTATACACGAAAGCAGCATAAAATCAAACAAACAATCGATCGAATTATCATGAGAATCTCTACCTGAGAAAGTGGATTCATTGCAAACTCTGGTACTGATAAGAACTCATCAGTTGATATGAACCCTTTAGAATTCCTATCTAGCTGGCAAAATCTCTTGTACAGAGAGACTATTTCTTGCTGAGTAACTATGACACCATATTTCCAAGAAAAAAATAAATTAATGCCACAAATGATCGAAAATTGAAAATAATTACTAATAACAATGCATAGTGCGCAGCATGAAAATGAATACTCACATAGATGATTACAGTGTTCTTGAACTTCTTCAATATCGTACTGAGTCAACACTGATGACGCACTTCCCATTGCTAAATACTACCGATCAACCTGCGACAGGATAAACGAAAATCAGCCTAATAAAAATGAAGCCCACTTATCAAAATCGCATCTTTAGCCCCAGAAAAAAGTGAAATTTGAAAATGATACCTGATGAGAAGTGGAGAAAAGGGAGCCTATAAATTCGAAAATGTAGACAAGGGAAGGAGAGATAAATAGAGAGAGATGAATGAGAGTGAGAGATAAGAATGCGATGATGCCCATAAATTTTGTGGGATTAAAAACGGGAAAGAGAATTTAGATTGCTTTGTCATCAACACAGCCCAGAAAAGCAATATTTGTAGATTAGTGCGAGGATGTGGCGACGAATTTTATGTTTATAAACAAGTTAGTAATATTGATTGGATCAGACAAATTTGAGTACGTGGAATATCTTCCATAGGTTTATGTTTTGATCAGTTTCAAGCTACCAACTTAGTTGGAGCACTTATCTGTGTATGTTTAATCAAAAAATTATCATATCTTTAATTAATATTAATAAATTTTAAATTTATTAGAGATGCGTGTGTGACTGTGGTTTCATTGTCACGTTTTGAACATTGTCTCTTACTGTTTGTTATGTGTCTTCACAAAACGTCAATCTTTGGTTGTATTTTTTAATCTCTCCCCATTAATTTAGACATGTTTTAATCATAAAACTATCACAATTTTAATTAAAATGTGTTTAAATTAATGGAATAGAGTATTTAATTACTGATTTCTTGATTGTGACGTTTCAATCTCTCCAACACTCTGATCATGATCACTCTTTCTCTCTCTGAGTGTTCATGATCAATATCTTTATGCATTTGATCTCCTCACCCCTCGTATTATAATATTTAACTGAAATTAGATATTCTCTTCATTCCTTGAGAATTGATACCATAATCTCCTTCCTTTACTGGTATTTATTTAGCGAAATGTGATAATTTATGTAGCCATTAAGAACTTTGGCTTGTCTTTGTTATGGCACTTGTCAGTTTTTGTTTTAATAATTCAAAATTTTAATTACTAATATTTGAGCAGCAAATTCCGTTTATAACTTGTATGGATTGCTGCGCACATCATAATTCATGCTTTCTGCAAAAATAGATTCACTGACAAATTGTGTACACACCTTATATTTAATATATACCACTCATAATCATTTCTGGCATTGGGGTAGCAGGTTAAAGACAATTAAACTGTATAAATGGGAAGTATAGCTCCACATGTATTTTATTACATTCTCAACGAATGAATATTGTTCAAGTTAGGTTTACACTGGTAGCTTCAAAAGGGACTAAATTTGAACTTGAGAAGGCATGAATGAAATAATTTTTACACCATTCAACCAAAAAATTCAAGGTGAGAGACCTGAAACCACTATCACCTCTATCTCTACACATCGAGCCACTAGGGTGCTATCTGGAATTATCTTAGTAGGAAGAAGTACTGCTGAGAAGAATATATGTAATGCGAAGGCCCAGCTCTTGTGGAATATACTTATGCCAGAGAAGATTGAATGCCCAAAATGACTTATTCTTGGTCCCACTCTTCAACATTATTATTCTGAGTTTCCTCTCTTCAACGAACTGAAGCGCAGATTGATTGCTGACTGTACAGGCCATTCACACCATTTGTGAATTGCTGTCGGTTTCTCCTTCGCTTGGTGACAAGCACGAATCCTTCGCCGTCTCTGGTCTTATTTTTATTAACATCTGCCTTCTTTTGGCTCTCACTGTCATTGGTCTCTGGCGTCAACGTTTTCTCATCTTTGCTGTAAAGTATCTTTATAATTGCACTATCATTTGCAATTGCCTCAGCTGAATTGCTCGAATATTCATGCTTCTTGTCAGAAACTGGAGCCCCAGTTGGAGGATCTGAAGTATTCTGCACTGATTTTACAATGAAACTGAGCAGTATCTGCCTTGCTAGCTCTGCCTTCTCAGCATCGGAACTGTTTTTCCGAACTCTCTCCCCTCTAGCGTGAGTTGTAACTTTCTCATCAAGCTTCCCAGGAACAACACCAACCACAGGATTAGAATCGTCAAAAAGTTCAGAATCAATGGTGGGCTTTGAATCATCTGCAACTGCATTAGTTTGCCATGCTCTTCTAGGAACATATTCAGGTGCATGTGGGTTCATTATCTTTGGAAATGCAGCACCATTTCTTTCAGTAACAGGGATTTGGTAACTCAAAACCCCATGTCTAATCCGGAAACTCTGGCTTGCTCTATAATACATAGGAGATCTAGGACCACATGCAACTGGCGCGGCAACTGAAGGGAATCCCACTGGTTCGCTAAGTGTGCCTTGGCTGGTAAGCACATCATAAACACTAGTGGCAGCAGTTGATTTCAGTGAGTGTGTCAAAGCAAAGGCACTTGGGCTGAATGGCTGAGCAGCGGCTGAGAGCTTGCTTCCATTGTTTTCTACACTTTTCTCCTGATTATCTTGAATACCTGCAGGGGAATGTGTCAACTCGGGATCAGTTTCTTGAATATCATCTTCACTGTCTCCTTTTGCATCTTGAGAAACTGGTAACGAGTCATCTAGAGAACCTCCTCCCCTCCTGTCCTGCTGGGTTGTCTCTTTTGGACTAATGCATATCTGGTTGTCAGTTTTTTCCTCACTTAATTCTTCAACTTTCTCCAGTAAGGGCTTTAGAACCGTACCTGGAGCAGCCACTGCTACTTCTTTGTACGACAATGACTTTGAAGCTAATGCTGTGAGAGTGGCAGGAAGGGGAGATACTTTGGACGCAGCAGTGGGAGAACTTTTGGTTCCCAAATTCTTTGGGGGCATTTTACTCAAATCATCAGCACTATTTAAGCTTACAGTGCCAGGTTGTTTCGTTAGAGATGCTTCCGCAGAAACAGTCTTAAGTGTGATCTTATGACCCTGAGATGTTGCCTCTTTTCTGTAACCGATGTCCTTATAGTGAGAATGTGCTGAATTAATCTTTAACTTAGCAAGATCTGGATTCTTTCTGTTGAACTTTCTTACAGCACCATTTCCTGGTCGTCCTTTTGAAGTAGCTTCCTGCCACCCTTCTTCTGACTTTACTTCTACAGTTACTTGGTTTGAAGGTGGATGATCGTATCTGGTTTCAGCAACCTTGATAGGTTCTTCAAAGGATTTATTATCTACCTTCTCCAGTTCACCGCAACTTTCCTCCACCACAGCGCTCGTTGTTTTATTACTGCCGCTGATAATGGTCTCTTCGTTCTTTCCCTCTAGCTGCTCTCTAGGGGATTTATCACCAACTTGAATAGCCTAAGAAAATCGCATCATGAAAGGGCAGCAAATTAGTATATGTATAGAAATTAATAAACTCTTAACCTAGGAAAAATTACGAAGGGAATAGTTGCAGCTTAAATTTACAGTCAAGAAGTGGATTAGCACACTTCTAAGTCCTAAAGAATAACCAAAGAAATCCCTCCCCCACATAGTGAACCTTGCAATGCTAAAATCAAATCTAAAAAATAAGAGGAGTTGATCTGTGAAATTAGTTCCAAGATTCAGCCAATATGTATTGTAAACTTTGCAGAAGATTCTATTTGTGCATACAACGTAAAAATGAAAAAAATCAGAAAAATCATGTTGTAAGTTGTAACAAATGCAAAACATTAATACTACCTTTGAACGTCGTTTCCTTTGAGCATCCATGGCCTTTGACTCCTGATCAGGACTTATATAGTCAAGGAGATCTGACACACTGCAGAACAATGTCAAAAGGATTTGATACACTGGTCTGTGAATAGAAGGTTCGACCAACTTCATGGAAATGTCAGATCAATACCTCAAATGACCTTTGCTAGCAATAGATGCATCTGGCTTCGGGGTTCCATTGCGTGCTGCTTCTTGCTGTTCCAATGCTTTGGACTCGAAATACTCAAGCCATGCAGCAGCATCCTGCAGGGTATCCAGAAATGAAAATTCATACATAGCATTTCTGGAAAATGAATTACTACATAATGAGCGTCTGTGAATAAGTTGCAGTAAGTATATCAACACAGTTTTTAGTATCTTAACATTAAAAATCGATGAAAGATCTTTTTATGTACATGCAATTTAGAGTACTCGGAATTATTTTAAGGAAGTGGCAATGGAAAATATAAACTACCTATATAACGGACGGTCAGCTGGTAGTAATAAAAGGCGTGACTACACCCAATAAATTCAAAATAATGTTTCCCTTCTTTCACCATAATGTAAACAACATAAATCCTATAAATATGTAGTTTCTTAACAGTGCAATCTACTACATAGAATAATAAATAAATAAAATTGGGAACCTGAGTACGAAGATCCTCTCCTCCCAATTTAGACTGAAGAATTTGTAAAGTAGTTTGCTCGTGCTGCACACTGAGAGTATATGCTTCCATCAATGAAAGAGCTATTGCTATGGCATGATAACTAGCAGCTGTCTGCAAAAGATAGCAAGTATCGTTTTAAGGTAAGGTCCATGAGTGTTCAGTTACATGTGTGTGATATCACACACATATAAATACCCTGTCCATATATGTTATTGCCAGTCAAGTAATATGCATCACACATGTTTATATCAAATACATTCTGTAAGATGTACAGATATAGAAATGGAAAATAGACCTGTATGTGGTCTGCTCCTAATAGTCTTTGATTGCACTTAAGGGCTTCATGCAGATATCTGAGAGCAACATGAACATTTCCCATGCCTTCTTCCATCATAGCTACATTTATGTAAGTAGCTGCTGTATTTGGGTGAGAAAGCCCGCATGTGAAATGAAGAAGATACAGTGCACGGTTGACATATCTGAACAACATCACACACAAATTTTATTTAATATGTTAAAAAGTAATTCAGAGGGGATGACAGACATAGAAAAAGATGTGGAAGGCGAGGAGTAACAAATTGGGAACTAAACTCTTTACATGTAAGTGTTCCTATATAACAGCCAATCATTCTCCCAAGTGTTCCTATATAACAGCCTATCATTCTCCCTTATAAAGCAGTCACATGCATAAGAAGTTGATGTTTTATGTCGGAACTGGAATCTTTTATTAACCAGAAAACTGTGAATTGCAAGAATACCAACATAATCCTAAACATGTTCTACCTATCATCTGAATGAAGTAACTTTATGACCGACCACACATGGAAAAGAATAGCATAAAGCGGAGTTCAGCCACGGTATAACAAATGCGATTCAGTTTCTAAACTGAATTTGCTATATTTTAAAGAGACGGCTAAGGAAAATAAAGTTAAAAATCATGACAAAAATAAACATCTTTTAAGGATCGTACTAACTCACTTCAGAGCCAATTCAATATGCTGAAGCCGATAATAAAATACTGATAAATCTCCATAGCTCTTCATCGTATCTGGGTGGTCAAGTCCTAACTCTCTTTCGTTGATATCCAATGCCTTTTGCTGATATATAGTCGCCTATAAAATAGAATTTTAGATGAAAATAGTTGCAATAAATATCATCTATGTATACATACAATCAGAACGTCACGATATCAAGGCATCAGCTTAGTTAGGGAACAAAGTAGCTAAAACTCTTATAACTGCTCAATGGCATTTGAAAAGGCATCTATAACTTTGAACATATCAAAAGATGATCATTTACTTCTAGGCTCCTAATTGAAGGACAGACAAAAAAAGGAAAAAGGAAAAGGACAGGGGGTTCATAAATCAATAACCTGTCAGGAGCCTCACAATTTATCCTTGCTTCAGCTGACCCGAACTACACAGCATAATAACATAATATTTCCAGGCAAGTTCATATATCAATAATTTGTTGGGAGCCTCACAGTTTTAAGCTTGTTAAATCAAGAATGATAGTCTTCCTTAGCATAGGAAGAAAGATAAAATTTGGAATTTCATTGTCTGCTTCAACAGAAATTATACATCAAACAACAATGGAAAATGTCAGGTTACCTGATTAAAGTCTCCAGTGTGATACAGAACAACTGCAAGAAGACTGTAAGCACTAGCTGTTGTGCGATGATAAGGACCGCAGACAGCTATCATCTTTGCCAGAGCCTTCAGTTTCAAATTTAATTCAATTTCAATGTTGAGACATGAAAACATGCATAAAAGCTATTGTAGAGCAGTAAATTCTACTATATCCACTAAATTACAACCTTTGTGCCGTAATTAACAGCATCTTCCAGCTTTCCTTTGTCTAGTGCAATCTTGGAAGATTCCAGTAGAGTTCGCCCATCGGCAGAAGAGCACCCTACATGCTGTAAACATGAAGTGAAAAAAGTCACTAAGAAACCATCATTTAGAAACTACATAAACTCACTTGTTACGTGATTCATGATTGTTGTCCTACCTTGCAAACAGGTACTATGCTGATAATATCAGAACTTGTGAATGGGGTGGAGCTTTCCAAATCATAGTCCTTAGGTGCCAATTCTAACCCAACCTATATTACAGGAACTTAATAAACCCTTCCAAGTAACAAATATGGACAGTGAAAAAAGTACCTTCTGACAAAGACCCCTCAGAATTGTTAACTTTCTCAAGTGCTGGAGTTCATCATTCAATTTCCAACCAAATCTTTTCTCCAAAGTTGCCCGCAACCATTGCAATTTAAGAATTTGATCACTTCTATCATTGCTTTCAGCATTGTAAGACCCCAGCAAGAAATTTAAGGTTGTGGCTATAGCGTTGGACATGTTATCAATGCTCTGAACAGATGCAATAACAGCTCGAACTATATGCTTATAAGCTCGCGTAACCATTTCATGGATACAAAGAGACCTTATATGTGGAAGCTTATCTGAGAGTTCCACCTGATTCAAACAAAATTAAATTATTTTTACCTAACAAGAAATTTGAGAAATTCACTGGGGAGAAGTTTTTCACACACACACAAATAACATCAGATAATGTATACCCACCACGCGACCTAAAGAACGCATCTGTAATCCTCTAAGATGCATGAAATCAGTTAGTGTACGACCATCAACTGGAGAAAGCTCAAGTGATGCGAAGTCCGTAACCTGAACAAATATAGTAGGTTAAAAAGTAGACTGGGAATATAGCTACTGGACATTCTAATAATCCACATGATCCACTAGAATCTAAGCTTCTAGTGAAATAATACCAGCTTGGGTAGAGCAACATCATCATAATACTCGAATGCCATCTTGAACAGTTCGTCCGTTGACTGCATGTTGAATAAGTGAATAAATTTAGTATGAATGCAAAAATTTTAAGAAATCAAAACATTAAAGGACTTCTATAATTAGGTTAAACACTCAAGTATAGGTACTATTTTTTACTCTAGAACTAATAGAAATAGCAGCAATATCCTAGGCCGTGACAAATCAGGAAATCAAAGAATTTCTTTACTGACAGTCGATTGAAGTAAATATTGCAAGCAATGTGGAGTCCCAATCACATATCTACTCTGCGGGGACTACTACAAAATTCCTGAAGGCAATGATGTGAGCATAAATGTTGTTGCCAGTTCTCTCGCAAGAATTATAGGCAATAGACAACTCGGTTCAGATTAAAACAGAGGGCACCTTAAAAGCAAATGTATAATGGGGTTCACTGTCATCAATCTCCTTGTCATCTTTCCAGTTACCCACATCTCTCGTATACACAATCAGTTCAGATGTAAGGAAGTGTGAGAATTCGGACATTCAGCCCCTTGGTAATCATAGGGTTGTTCTAGACATTAAGCTGCCAACCATTATAATGGCAACAATCTCAACTCAATAAATTTCTAGAGATGGTAATCCATAGTCTAGCAGAGAGTAATTAGGATTCAGTAGTAAAAAAAATTATAAAGGAAAAGAATAGCATTTCAAAAACCCACATGTATAGTTAGAGAGAGAGATAACAATGAAGTACACAAGCAAAATCATACATCTCCGTAATACACCTATGGACCTATGGTGCATGGATGCCTCTATGGGGTTAACTTTCTCTTATGATCTTTCAATTAAATTTTCTATCATGTGTCATCTTTAAATAGTTTCAAAGCCAGCAATTGGTTTATGGAAAGCTAGAAAAAAACAATCAAATAATATACATAATAATGAATCTTAAATACCTTTGTATGAAGGCCAGTCCCAGTATCTTTCAATCGCAAGAAGGCATCTTCAGGAACATATTTTAGCAACTCATAATCAGAAGCAGATAATTTTCTATCATCTGTATTGTCTTCCATGTTTATGCTGCTAGATCCATCACTCTGTTCTTCATCCTTGCTATAAGCGCCGGGTGATTTCTTTTCTCTAGCCTTTAGCAGTTTAAATTGTTTCCCAAGTCCCTTGACCACAGGCTCAACTTTATTACCATCTTTATCACCTTCAGCCTTACTATCTGCTAGGGGTTCCTGCTTTTGTAGATGCTGCACCCAACAAGAACCAAGTTCCCATCTGATACAACCTTCTACTACAGTAGTATTCTCTTCCAGCTTTATCAGACAATCTTTTATTACTTTCTGCACCAAACATCTTGAAGTTTTGTCATCCATAGAACCAGATTGAAGAGCTTCCTCTCTGACTGGTGATTCCACACTAAGCATGTTAAGCATTAAGCGTAAACTGTAAAAACATCCCCTGTCAGTTCATATTGCATTGGACTAGTTTTCCAACAGCAAGCCAGCAAATTAACAAGGAAATATATGTGTTAGAACCTGTTAAGATTAAGAGCATTGGCCCCCCCATCAGGTTGGTCTCCTATTTCGATATCTTGTAAAAGGTTCCTTCTGCTTTTTACATCACCGACAACCTTGACTGTGGCAGTGTAACCACAATGCCTAACAACGACAACACCCAAAGAGGAAGTATCCTGAAACCAGAGAAATATTATTTCATGCTCAAACAAAAGTCACAAAATAGGAAAGAGTTCACTTACTGTGGATCTAATTAAACAAGAGTATAAGCCTTCAGTTATAGGCTTAGAATATAAAATGGGAACACATTTAATGATAAATGGATATCCCATTGATATTTTTTTCTGCTTTATTATGCGCCTTCACTAAGTGATTCATACGGCAACTTAAGTGCAGGACATTGTACATCCAAGTTTGAGCTTCAAGGATTTTATTTTACAAAGAGTAGAAGGTTGATTAATGAGAATAAAAGTTACTCACATGTACAACAACACTTTCATCGGCAGTTACTCCTTTTAGTAGGTTTCTTTGGGAAACTTCCTTCACTGGTTCATTCACTGTTTTGCTGCCAAGGATCTTGGGTTCCCTTTTCAAGCTAGCATCTGCCTCATCTCGTTTGACTGTGATAAATAGGTCCCCGATATGGATCTCATGCACAACTGAACCAGAAGATAAGTTTGATGCAGCCTTAGAAGCAGAGTCTATGACTTTCTGTATGGATGAAACAGCTTTAAAAATGGAGACATCCAGAAATAGGCTATGAACCAAGAAAGCCTTTCTATCTCGAACAACTCTCTCTTCCTCTGTTTTGCAAGGTAGGCTTGCCAATATTGCAAAATCTGTCGCCCATGGCCTATCATCATACTCTCCCAATCTTCCTTGGCCTCCACCATTTCCTCCCCAGTTTTCATCCTCAGCTGGGAGGGGCACGTAGTGAGATGCAGAATTGGCAATTGATGAAGGAGCAAGCCAAGTGTTGGCACGGAAACCATATGGAAGGTTACCAAACTGAGAAAGGCATCATAGTGAGTCACTTTATCCTTCAAAAACTTCAAATAAAAAGTTACTTAAGCTAAAGAAGGTCACCTTATTGTGTTCAACAAAAGCTTTCATCAAGGATGCATATGCCTGCAAATAAGAATTGCTTATTTAGTTCTGTCCCAAACAAGGTTTTGCAACAAGTATACACATTACAGTTACCAAAACCAATTGTCAGCTAATGCTCAATTATTTGAGAGCCAACTTTGTATTTTGGATTCTAAAATTCTTAGTCAAATAAATATTATAAGTATCTCATGGATCAGAATTATCAAAGTTTAACTGGACAATGAAACAGATAGGAACACCTTTCTCTACGTGCTTCTTTTACTACTCTTTGTACCTATTCCATTTGCTAGATAGATACAGATTCAGAACAAGGTTGGTACAATGTGATCAAGCAAAAGGAGTATAGTCGTCGAATAGAAAAAATGTAGAGAACAAAAACCATCACAACATGAGCACACTAATCCCACCAACAATTCAACATAATGTTTGGATATCAGCGCTTAGTTTTGGAGCAATAAACCATATTGAACCACTCACATTAGCAAAAGCTTGACTTTGCTGTTGCAGAAGATCCACCAGAGAATGGCTCTGCAAGTATTGTTTACCCAAAGTATAGAAACCTTTCACAGATGCCATCACTTGTATGATCTTCCCATTGCATATCTTTATCTGCAAGTACGTCGCAGATTCATCAGTCTCTGATTCCCAGCAAAATATATCACGGATACGAGAAGTAAAATTACTAGTGTTTGCAAAATACTGTTGAAGCTGAACGAGGATTTTAGCTTATTTTAAGCCAAAAGGACTGCAAACCTGTGCAAGCAATGAAGTCCAAAACTTCTATAGTTCTACACAAAGTTGCAAACTTAAATAGTAGTACTACTACTTTTTCTTTGTTGATACAAATAATTATTGTTCTACATTTTTACATCAAGTAGTGAATACAGTTTACCTGATTGAAGAAATGCGACAAAATAAAACTAATTAAGAGGAAATAATTCACCACGGAGAATAAAAAATGTCAATAATTTTTCATGCATATGACAGCATCATAATCATCAAAAACACATATATTTCTATAAATAGAAGAATTTTCAAACATGGCACCTGCATTTCGAAATAATCGCCAGCTCCCCGCGCTTCTCTATCTTTACTTTCTGCTCTTTTCAGCTCTGAAAATGGCACAAATATTTTTAAAAAGAGAACGAAAGAAGAAGAAGAAAATAACGACCAACATACTGAAGCACGCGAGAAAAGAGAATAGTAAGTAATACAAATATATCTCACGTAGTATGGGCGGAGAAAGGTGAGAAAAAGAGAAGAACTCGTAGAAGTCTGACAGCTTTGGTATAGGGTGAATCGCCACCATATCGTAATTCCCCGAAATCGCCGACTGCGTAATCTCCAGAGGCCGCAGCTCTCCATCTTGCGGGGCTGTCACCGCCGTGCTCTGCTGGACTTTAGTTTTCTTCAGACGAGAGTCAGCTCCGCCGCCGCCGCCGCCCTTAGGCTTGGAGAAGCGCGTGGTACACGCAACGATGTCGAGGAGCCTTCGCACGTGGGACACGGCACGTGACTCATCAGTATAGTCCTCTGCATTGACAGTGACATTTCTGTTAATAACTGGGTTTTTAGGGTAAATTATCACCTCATGTATAATATTAATGACGTGGACGTCGTCTTGTATTTGGGAGGTTTAATCCCGTTTTTTCAGTTGCGGATATCGTCTAATAATGTCATCGTATATTTACCCACGCTAAATGAAAGCTTTTATATATACTAGAGATACCTGTACTTTTACTTTATTTGTATGTAGGTTTAGTGATCAAATAATTAATAATTAATAGTAAATAATTTTATTGCAAATTTTAATTAATATATTATCGATTAGAGAGACAGGAGGGACCACATGTTTCATATAAGCAAGAAACTCCTATAATCTTTGCGAATACGAGATAATAAATATACCAAATATATTTCAAATTTAATGAGAAATAACAACCATAGTTAGTTGATACTATATTACAATTCCAATTTTAAGAAAATTTCTAGATGGCGACACATTTAATAAATAATAAGGCGTTTAAGAAAACACAAACAATGCATAAACAATTATCTAGGTAATTACAATTAAATTTATAGAGAGAGAGATTAAAATGGATGCATTTAGACTTTGCATGCATGCTCTGATGTACGAGTAATTATGTCTTTACTATAGTAGCCCTTTCACTTAGCCTACTTTGTTTGAATATTATATCATAATTGCGTGTGTGTGCATTATGTTATTCCAGACTCTTCATTTATATGCATGCATCATTTAAGTAACTAATTAATGCACCCACTAACCTATCTCACCCAACTTTGTAATTAACAATCCTTACTCAAATTATTAAACAAATATCTAGGTCTATCAAACCTGAGGTGTTAATAATAATGCGACAATAGATAATACATTGCAGTACTACTTTAGTACTATTTAATAAAGACGCTTTAGAAAACAATAAAGATCGTGTTTGGATCCATTAACATGCAGGCTTTTTTAATTATATACATTATTTAACGTTCCTAAAGCACTTTTATTATATTTTTCTCTCCCTGATATATATTTTTTTCTAAACCAAACTTTATAAATTAGTTCATGTGTGTTTTTCACATGATGACCTAATTAATATAATATTTTATTTTATATAAATACTGAGAATATAATTAAACATGACAAAGTACATATACTAAAGAGTCAACGACCATGAAATGCACGAGAAGCCATAATTGCAGACACGTGTGCGTGCGCGAAAACTATTTAGTCCAAGAAGTGCATAAAAGTGTGCAACTCAATTCTTACAAATTTAAAATATATACTATTCAAAATCAGTCTTACTATTAACAATAGCGAAAATAAAATAAAAACACGTAATTAAGATACTCACGCCAAATATAATATAATGCCGAACATAAATAAATATGTTGTCGTTTTTCGCAACTGTTTTACCAAACTCACGTTTTTCATGTGAATTATCACTACTATTAGGGTTAATCTCATATATTGCAAACATTGAAGTACACTCAAAATTAATAATGTCGTGCGTATGTAATTTAAGATAAAATATTACATAGTAATTTTAATTTCGTAAATCCTTCTTACCAGAATTAAAAACAAAACAAGCAAAATATAAAATTATATAGTAATATGCATGGTCATCCAGTTCCAGCTAATTAGTATCTAATTTAGCCTCCCTACAAGGTTTTAAAGTATATTCCTTTTCCAGTCGATAAAATAGATGGCCTTAAATTATTCAGCATTTACCAGACACAAAAAATGTACTAGTAAATGTTGGAATATCCGTCTAGTTGTACAATTTTTTATTTCTTATATCGAAAAGTGAACGTCGTTCAGTAAACAGTAAGATATTACTGTACATTACTATATATGTCATGATTTTAATTATTTTATTTTAACTGAAATTTAATAATTTAAAAAAATAGTTTGAAAAAAATATGTCTACCTTCATAAATTATTTTAGTACTAATAAGAGAAATCAAAGACGAAACAACAGCTAGTAGAGAAAAACATTGGAAAAATAAAGAATTATTTGATCTGTCCCTTTCTAGTTGTCCATTTTTGACTTGATATGCACTCTGAAATATTTTAGAAAGTCGAGGATTTAATATAATCTTTCAAATATTATTGCTCCACTAAAATATTTGTCCTTAAATAATTTAGATTATTTATGTATTATTAAATCTCCTTCACGAAAATCAAAATTTATTTTGTTATCCAATAAGCTGGAAATATAATTTTAGAAAATAGATAATATATTTCCAAAATAGAGAAGGGGAGTTATCCCATACAGCCCAAAAGGGTTGTACCTGCTGGACAGAAAATGATACCTACCTTCAACCATTCTCAGCAAACATGGCTTCAGACCAACAACCTCTAATTTATCACTCAATTTATGGCCTTTAACCTGTCACATAAAATTCATTGTACCGTCATTTCCTCAATGTTTTATACATAATTGCGTTCAATAATGGAAAACTACGTAAAACTAACACACACACACGGGATGTGTATGTATGAGATAGAGAGAGAGGGAGGGATTGGGAGAGTGATTCTGTTAATTAAAGCTTACCTCGTGAGAGAGAGAGTACTGTGTCAGGTGGCAAGTTTCAACATTAACTGCCAGCAGCTTCTTCACGTCCAGTATTTTATCAGTCGATATTCCCTTTTATCATTTTCATTGACAAAAATTAGATGAACACACGTGATAATAACAATAGCAGTAGATAATTAGTTATTGAAATATCTTATTAGTTTTGAGGATATGATGATGGAAAATGGAGCTTCAGCGCTGTTATACCTTGAGAACAACTTGAGTTTCAAATGGGGTGATGACAGTTATGTCAAGAACACTTGGTACAACTGCAGATGAAGAAAGAACATTCACAATTGATATGAAACATATATATATATATATTGAGGAAAAAAGAAGAAGTGAAGTTTGGGAGTTTCTTACCTTTCTCTTCTTTCTTCTTCTTCTCATTTTTGGCTTTGTTTCCCTTGCCCCTGCTTGACCTTGGGGCCATTATATTTCTTCAAATCTTTTTTTATATATTTTCTTTTTTGGGGGGAGTCCAAATAGAAGGGACTATATATAGATGAGAGCTTGGTTTAATCCAAATATAGAAACTGAAAAGAAAATGAAGATTTTGTATTTTGAATAACGGGAGATTAGAGGAAGAAGCTAAGAAACAATGGTAGCCATGCAAAAAGGGGAGAGGAGGGAGATTTAGAATTAGAGGGGAAGTTGTGGGGATATAGAAAAGTGGGGGAAGGTTAGGGAAAGAAGTGAAGAAGAAGATGATAGATTGAGATAAGGGGATTTTGGTTTTACCTTTGGATGAGGATTTTCTTAAATAAATTGTGGCCTCTCCTTGCTTTCTCCTGATTATGTATCCCCCACACCCACACAGTCCCTCTCTCTCTCTCTACACAGACACACTCTACTCACCCGCTCCCTCTATCTCTCTCGCTAAACGAAACATGTGATGGCCCTTTTGAGGAGAAACTGTGCGGGTTGACCCGAACAAGAGCGGGTGGGGATTCTGAGCGAGACCGTTGGCATGTTGCCACGTGTCATATGATATGGGCCGGTTTAATTTCTTCCAGCCGGGCTCTCTTGTTTCTTCATTTGTTTGATACTAATCTTGTTTCTTGTCTTTGCCCTAATTGTGGGTGATTTTGAGACTTCAATTTTGGCTCCTCCTTTGCACTTGTGTTTATTTAATGTGCTTTTTTTTAATTCATTATTTTAGCTGGTCTCATGAGATTATGTTTCTGGACTCCTCTGTCAATCTTAATATATAAACATAGTTTATCATTAATCATTTGTGTTCCGTAGTTAAACCGAGCTAATATTTAAGTGATATTTGTTATTAAATATACTTATATAATATGCTTTCTTCATCCGTGATCAATTTATTTTCATTTTGACCCGGTAAAAATTTAGAATAGAGCTTGATTTAGTAAAAATTGTGTAGTGAATAAAGTTCGTTTCTCATTAGTATGTATTGAGTGAAGGGTAAAAATTAAATAAAACACATGAACCAATTTTCTTTAAATTAATAGATAGATAGGTAGATATATAGATCGTGGCCTCACCATCACTGATATGACAAAACAGATCAACGCTCCACCGCTAGCGGTGGACACATCTTAACGTGCCCACTGATGTGGCAATGCCACGTAATTGTCACATCAGCATGCGAGACATTATATATATATATATATTTTTGTTAATATTATTTTTATTATTATTTTGTATTAAATAATATTAAATTATACTTTAATCAATAAATTCTAGTCAGAAAATGATAATCAATAAAAAAAAATTAATATTTATCTACATGGCATGTCACTTCATTCGTGGGCGCATTAACCCCGCCCGTTGCGCGGACGTGCGAACATTTTTGTGAAAAAATATGTAGATAGATTAATGCAGGGGGAAATTAGGATTAATGGTTTACAAATATCATTTTATTATTGATGATCAATATACACAAGTAAAATTACAAAAAATTGAAATTGTGGAAAATGAAGAAGAAAACTTAAAATTAACTCAAAACAATGATATGTAGGATTAATAATGAATTATAAGTCGGTATCTCATGTGATAAAATTAAATTCAGATAATCTCAACATAATAGAATCTCGAGTAATTTAGAACTAGTTTAATTTCTACCGACCCAACGCCAAATTTTTATAGTATTATAGATTCAAACCAAAATTAATGTTCATAATCAAATACGTACTAGCTAGGGATAGTGTCGGCGTGTGTATAATTACTTCACTAATATGCGTCATAAGTGATATGTTCAATAGATTTCCATGTTTATTAATAAACGAGTATTTAGTTAATAATTAATTTTATATAATTATATAAAATTTCAACAAATTTCAGGTTTTTTATAGTCCAACATATACAAATTTTCACATTTTCCAGAAAATCAAATTTTTGACCACACTACATACCATCCAATGTTAGTTAATTCCGCATACAATAATTAGTTATATCTCCACGCTAAATAAATTTCTATGTATTTATAATTACAAAGGGACTTTTATACATCACAGTTTAAATTTGGGTAAAATATTTGAATTTGAGTTTTACTTCTTGGTTGTGCATATGCTCGTTATCTTATCTACGTTCAATATTTTCAAGATAAAAAAATGATATATCATGTAAGCTTATTTATGTCAAGTGATCATGTTTGCAATTTTTGTCAAAATTTGATTACAACTAATCAATTGTGAAAGTTTGTGTATTTACAATAACTTTGGATATATAATAGAAAAGTTACAGTTTCGTTGAAAGTTTATATATTTACGTCATAACTTAATTCATAAAATCAAGAAAATACTCTATAAATCAATTTAACAAAATATTAATATCTAGCTAAGTTAATGAAATTCATAGGTCACGAGGCTACTAATTTATATATAGAGATTTTATTGGACATCCACCTATATATATATATATATATATATATATATATATAAAATATAGGTTCGTGTTTTAATTAAGCTCCGAAATTAATTAAATAATTGTACACGATAGGTGCTCAGACGCTAGCTAAGTATTTAGACAACATCATAACATTGCTGTAAATTAATTATAAATATAAAAGTAACGAAGACTAAGAAGTTAAAAGCATGATACTTTTTTTCCAACACTGTTATAGTATGTTTAAAGTAGCGTAACAGTGATAAATATGGTAGTGTCCATATATTTTTTTAAGGGATAACTTTTATTTTCCATGTCCACCAAAATGGTTTATATTTTGCTATTTTGGATGTCCACAAAATAATTTACATTTGAAAATTTTCTTTTATAGCAAATGAGCTCACCACACCCACTACACACAACTCAATTTAAAACAATATTTTAAGTGGACTCAAACTCCATTAACTACTAACAATCAATTTAAAACAATATATGAATTGGGACCTAGCTCCACTCACTACTAGGATTGTAAACGAATCAAATAGTTTTGGTTCGATTCGCAATTCAATTCAAAATTTAGTTATTCGAATTCGAATATATAGATTCGATATTCATAAATATTCAATTAAATATATAAATAATACATTATATATTAATATGAATATATAAAAATATATTTACATATAATTATTTAAATGAAAGCCTATTTTATATATTAAAATATAAATTTCAATATAATTTTTAATTTTTGTTATAGTAAAATTTTGAATTTGAACGAATTTTAAATTTAATATTTTAAATATTATTATTTAATATTAAAAAATAAAATCAAATAATTCGATTCGATTCGAATATTTCGTAACAAATCGATTCGTTTAGAATAATATTCGGTTCAATTCGATTCGTTTACAAATTACAACCCTACTCACTACACATCACCATTAAAGTCAAAACACAATATTAAAATCCGTGTCAGGTCAAACCATAAGCCATTTTCATGGACGGAGGGAGTACTATTTTTTAAATGTGTCAAGCTTAGTGGGATGTTTCAATAATGGAAGTGTGTCAAGTTTAGTGGGACGAATGGAGTATAAATTAGAGTGGATTTTAAGGGTCGGTCTCCTACTTAGGCGAATGATGCCAATGTTGTCTGGAATAGGGATGACAAAATTACCCGCGGGTACCCGACCTTAATGGGGAGGGTATGGAGGAAGAAAATCTGGAACAGATGCGGATACAAATTTATATATTTATACCCGAATTGGGTACTGAGCGGGTGCGGGTATATATATCCCCGCCGCAATAAATTTATATAATATAATTTTTTATATATAAATTTTAAAATTTTTATAAGAATAAAATAATGTATATTGAAAGATTTTTAATTTTTGAATTTTTTTTATATATAATTATTTTATTACCCTACCTAGTAATTGTTTTTTTTTAATATTTTTTATCTATTATTTTTTTTTTTTTTAAATATTACTAGTTAACGGGGTACCCGATATGTACCTTTTTCCTCCCCAAACAATCCCCGCCCTGATTTAAATGGTGCATAGAAGAGTATGGGGGTTAGTTTTTGAAACGAGTATGAGAAGACGGACAAACAATACCCGCCCCAAAACCCGTCGGTTGCGATCCCTAGTCTGGAATTCCTAATAGGAGGAGTATCTACTTGCAAGTTTTCTTTTATCAATAATAAATACTATTACTATGGGTGGAGAGAGGAATCAAAATTGCAGAAAATACAGGCAATTATAGTATATAACGACAACAGTGGTGAAATGATTGGTGCCAACCTAGAATCTGAAGTTCCTAAACCTTTTTCTTTTCTTTTCTTCTCTTCATACGTATAATTGGTCGGAGAGGAACCAACTGAATCTTAACGTATTCGCCTCATGAATTTAGTATTTGTTTTTACATGAAAGTTACAGAATTTCTTAGTTAGGTGTTTCAGAGAGTGCACATATAATATACTAGTGTTTATATATATAGAGATTAATCAAGTAGTTAGGTGGGTAAAGCTTGATGATATTGGTCAACCATTCGTAACAGACAAGATTTAAGTTTATTTGATGAAGTAAGTATAAGTGGATGGACGCTTGCCCACTAATATTTCAACATGCATCCTTATAAGCTCATGTGCTTTACAATTGCTCCAAATTGATTTGCATCAACCAACCCCAAACTAATCTAACATATTCCCTAATTAGAAATTAGCTAGACTCCAATCTACATGAAGCATTCTAAAACATTTAGTACAAATGTGTTGTGAGATAGTCTATTAAGGATTTAAAATTAAGAAAAACTGAAATATATATTTTCAATAGATAAGTAATCCAAAATATATACGAGAATTAAAATATTAAATGTTATGTGAGAATATGTCTAAAAAATAGTACACAATTTATGGACGGAGAGAGTATAGTATAAAATATACGTACATCATATATAACATACAAAATGCAATTACTCCTATAATATTACTTGTAAGTTATTTTGACTAATTAAGTGAGAATATGTATATTAATATACGATTGACGCGTTTTTAAATAAGATAGTAAATGTGATTTCATAGAATGAAAGTTGCATGTAATGATACAAGTTAAAAAACAACAAATATATGGCTGTTTCGGAACCTCCAATGTAGGAACAAAATATATATATATATATATATATATATATTAGGGTGTGTTGTGGTGTGTATAATAATTAATTAGATCCGAGTTTTCAATAAGTAGGCGGGGCCAATCACTAAGGACATGAACTTGGGATAATTATATATCTCCAGTTGTTTTAAGAACAAACTATTTCTGCATTTATTTATGCATGCTAAGGGTAGGGTTAATTAACCACGATATGCTTAACTATTTCATTTGCTACATAGCTAGCTACCAATTCAAGGCCTAATGTTACTGCTATAAGAGGTGAGTATATGATTAATGAATGGAATTAGGTATATGATGTGTTGATCGTGTGAATTAATCACTTTTTTCAATTGATAAATATGTTTAAATTTTAAATATATATGCATCATGATCATAAATTATTCAAGTTCATAGCAATTCACCTTAAACACTAACCTTTATCGCTAGATCAATACATATATATAATTAAATAATTTTGTTTTTTTTTTGTTTTTTTTTAAATAGTACTTAACTAAACACTAGCTAGACTAAGGTGGTGAAATTTGAATCTTATGCATGCCTTGCGCATCAGGATTAACCATTTTATCGGTATATCAATACACACTATATATAGAGTGAGTTTCGCTCCACCGCCACGGCAAATATGAATGTGTCATGTAATGCCACGACGTGAGCATATGATTCTATAATTTATGTTATTGTAATTTTTAAATTTGAACTTAGTTACGATTCTCGAAATTGAGTTTTTTTCTTAATCTCTCGAATGATTTTTTGTCTACCTTATTTCCTCTTTTTTCCTTATATAAAAAATGCAACATTTTATTTTAATACTCCCACCAAGCATATCATATGTTGCGATCCTTTTAGTGTTCATCGAATCTCCTCTCTCCTCACCATCCCATTTTAGGTTCTATCAATTTTATAACAACTATTTCCAACTCTTTCATATTAGAAGAAGAGAAGGGGCCTAAGCACGGGTATGGAGCCCGTAAAGAAGTTGTGGACACTATTGTATGAACATCAGTATTTAGTAACTAGTTTATTACTCCACCCTCCATAAAGAATTTGAACATTTGGGTTCAACATGAATTTTAAAAAATGAATTCAATCAATTAAGAGTAAAATAAAAATTAGTAGTTGATTGATAAATGAATTTTAAAAAATGAATTCAATCAATTAAGAGTAAAATAAAAATTAGTAGTTGATTGATAAATGAATTAAATATATTATGAATGAATTGATAGTCCACTTTATTTATAATTAAATATGTAATGTGAGTAATTAAAAAATTAGTGGTGTATCCAATAATATGAATATAATTATTAAAAATAAAAATTTGCAAATTTTACATGGACGAAATAATAGATAAAAATGTGTAAAATTTTTATTAACAAATAAAGTATCAAATAAATATTAAAGTATAACTTAATTAAAGTTATATATAAAAAAAAATATTCATTCACATACACATACATATCAAATCAATCACAAACACATTAAAATTTAATGCATTACGGATCGATGGTAGTTTTTGTGTTTTATATATATATATATATATATATATATATATTTAAAATGAATACTTGATTAAACCATGATTTAGTGATGATGCCACTCCACCGCAACAATCAATTGGATCAATAATACATAATATAATATTAAATTGATAAATATATTATAAAATCTAAAGACCATATTGCTGAGGACTCAAACCTTAGTTTAGAAATTTGAGAAGGATGACGTGAATTTAATGCGAAATAATCAGCAATTTGACATTTAATATATTGATTACATATAGATTTGGCACGCCTATGCCTGCAAATTGAACCCTAATTATAATAATTATATTTGATTATAATTACCGCCGTATTTCGCTTTAGGTTATTATTATTATTATGATTATAGTAGGCAGGCCTTCAAATTTCCAGGGGTCAGCTAAGCTGCCTACTCAAGAGTTAATAGGATGATTTTAATTATTTTAATCCACTTTCATTCAAAAGAAATACTCCACGTTTTGTAGTCGCAAACAAATAATAGTACTAAATATTTCAAGCCCAATACGATCACGTTTTACCCATCTACTGGATTAGGGGCACATACATACATAATGGGAAAAATTTTTTAATACCAGGGGCACCATAATTATGACTTAAGCAAGCAAAAATGTCAAAGAATAATTATTTAAAACAATGCATTTGTTACTGTCTCTTGGTTAAAATAGGGCCATATATTGGACAGTCGACGTCCTTCATATTCTGGACTTCTGGTCATTTATTAAATTAGTGTGAGTATTATATTAGTATTAGACTAAGCATAAAGTCTATTATTATTTGACTTGGAATCTAATCAGGAAATATTCTAAAACGAACAATTCCATCATAATTTGGCCTTTTCTTGGGCTCCTATAGTCTGGAATTATGATACGCAGCTTAATTTAGTAATGGAATCTCGAAACAGTCACTAAATTATAAATCAATTTTCAAGAATATTCGTTGCTACTTTATAAAGAAGATGCTTTACTTATGAGATGTCAAAGCAATGTTTGGTAGTGATAACTGATAAGAAACCCATTCCTATTAATGTGGGTGTCCTTGGAGGAAGACTGAGATTAATAAAGTAATGTTTGGTTCGAGCATGAGCATGTGATTTTAATGATAAAATACCAAGATAATGGAATAGTAATTAGGGTTAATTGTCTTAAAATTTAAATTTTTTCCATAATTTTTTAATTTAGTCAATAAATACATAAATTTAAGATGTTTTTATTTTTTATTTTTTTCATGACTTTTCAATTTGGCAAATAAATATATGAACTTACGATTTTTTTCTTATTTTCTCTATCGTCACCTTTTTCA
The DNA here is from genome assembly GCA_026898415.1 of Leonotis leonurus. Lineage (NCBI taxonomy): Eukaryota > Viridiplantae > Streptophyta > Magnoliopsida > Lamiales > Lamiaceae > Leonotis > Leonotis leonurus. The sequence continues at coordinate 978,707 of JAPKLX010000029.1, forward strand.
ATCAAGTTTAAATTGATGTACGATATAAAACTTTATTTTTATATACATGTTAATATAAGACAAAAACGCAGCTTAAACTTGATCGAAGAAGGTCATCATGAGAAAAATAAGAAAAAATCATAAGTTCATGTATATATCGATCAAATTGAAAAGTTATGGAATAAATAAAAGAAAATCTTAAATTTATGTATTTATTGACTGAATTAAAAGATCATGGAAAAAGATTAAATTCAATAATTTTTTTTTGAATTTTAGACAATTAACCTAGTAATTAATATTTGGACTAAATTAATGGTTTGAGAAGAAATTAGAATAAAGTAAATAAAAGAAAAACAGATTTTATTAATATTCCCCTAAGTCCAACCAAAAAAAGAGAAAAATAAAAAAATGGGAAATACTACATGCACTATTTAGTACCACACGCAAATTTACAACACTGCCCCTCCCTTTCACAAGCGAAAGAGCGCGCGAAACCCCAACAGTTTCCCACTTCTCTCATTCTCGTGTGTATCACAGTGTTGCAGCTGAGTAGTATTACTGCCATCGTACAATGCCGGAGCTTCCGGAGGTCGAGGCGGCGCGTCGGGCGTTAGCGGAGCACAGCATCGGGAAGAAGATAGTAAAGGCGACTGTAGCTGATGATTCCAAAGTCATTGACGGCGTTTCTCCCAAGGATTTCGAGGCGGCGCTCGTCGGGAAAACTATCGTCGCCGCGCATCGGAAGGGGAAGAACATGTGGATTGAACTCGATTCCCCTCCTTTCCCTTCTTTCCAATTCGGTACTTTCTTTATTATTGCCTTTTGGTTTTTTTGTTAAACCCTAAAATCCATGAATAGTGCTCGATTTTTATTTTTTTTCTCCATTGTGACTGCTGCTTTTAGGTTGTTTTTAGATTGTAGCTTGACTTGGTTTCGATGTATTTTATAAATGATAGAATTGGGGATCAACTGGTTAACTGGGCCAGTAGATGACTGAAATATGGTTTCACTGCGTACAAGGTTATGTGCAACATTCCTAAAGCCTTATAACCCCACTGATTACGAATAGCACAAAGATAAGGGTCAGATGTCACTCACACAAAATAAAGTAAAAGTAATATTTCTCATCTGTTAATTGTTATCGATAGAAATGGATTTCTTTTTCTGTCATTATTTGCTATGGGTAGTTTCGTCCTAGCACCTTTCACTGGTTACTGGTTGAGTCCTTCCGCAGTTTTATATGAAATAGCACTTCACTTCCTTTCTTCCTGTGAAGTAGTGTGTAGGCCGTAGTTTTGGACTAAAGATCTCTCAATTTTGTGTCATTCAGGAATGGCTGGGGCTGTGTATATCAAAGGAGTTGCGGTGACCAAATATAAGAGGTAAGCAGACATTTTGTGTACTGTTCATATTTCATAATGTTCTCTTAGTGTGTGGCATATAGTTCTCTAGGAGCTGGGCTTACTTTGGATCTTACCATGCTCAATGACAGCCTGGTTGCCTAACCTTGGAGGCTTAATTAACAGAAAGGGAAAATTTTTATGGGGGCTTCCATCCCTGGGCTGGTCCATTTTCCATGAAATGAATTGAGGATAGAGAGTGATGTGTGGAATAGGTGCAATTAAGGTCTAAGTTAAGAGTTGCTCGAGGGGTTTCAAAATATAACAAGTTTAAAGCTTTTTCTGTAGCAAGAGATTAAAGTTGTATGTTGTAATGACTTTTCTTTCGTACCATTTACTTTTTTCTCAAAATTTTATCTTTCTTATTAAAAGAAGAATGAATAGAGAAACAGATGATCTAGCAGCTGGATGTGCTCAATATGGCTAACGAGGCTGTTACAGTGGGTCGGTAAAAAATAGGCCAGCTGCATTTATTTTACTATGAGATTTTAATTTGGCCGTTATACCTCGTCTTAAGTTAATGGGTGATTTCTTATCTGAATTCAGGAGATATATCAAGTATCAACCACCGACACTTAAAATTAGAATGAACGAAAGGACTTGTCTCCTCACTTTTATGGATCATCCAAGAACTTGGGATATTAGACCAAAATTTTACTTGCAAAACTGCCGTAGTTGATTGAAAGAAATGAAGTGTTGGATTAGCTGGTGTAGGATATAGTTAAATTAAAGGCCATATTATAATATTTTGCCTATTTTATCGTTTCTCAACTCCGCAATTAATATTTTCTATTACATGTATAACCGTTTACTGCTAACAGGTCAGCCGTGAAGGATACAGATGAATGGCCTTCCAAGTATTCCAAGTTATATGTTGAAGTGAGGATTCTGCTCTTTATTTAATGCAGTTGAGAATTTTCCGCTCTTATTAAAGAAAATATAAATTTTTACATACATTAATTGATAAACTCCTAGTGCATGCTGCTTTCCAGAGGAAAAAGATAACAAAGGCTACTTGCATGCACATATTTATGTTATGTGTTTAGTTTATATATCAATCTACAAGAGATGGTTTTCCCATTTTGTTCTCTATAGCATGTTTGACATGAAATAGAGCTGCTGGTTCTTGTATTTGGAAAATAACCACATATAACCAAAGTTCATGTCTAAAAATAATGTGATCCGTTCATTTTTGTTCAGCTAGCTGATGGTTTGGAGTTCTCATTTACTGACAAGAGGCGGTTTGCTAAAGTTCGTCTGCTTGACAATGTAATATTATATGCCATTTGCAGTCTCAATTTTTTTCATTCTTTTAACTATATTAAACTTATTTTTCAATTTGTGCTTGAGCGTTTACAGCCTGTTTCTGTACCTCCAATCTCCGAGCTTGGGCCTGATGCGTTAATGGAGCCCATGACGGATGATGAACTCTGCAGCTCATTGAGGAAGAAGAACCTTGCAATCAAGGCTCTTTTACTTGACCAGGTTATGAATGTCTTATTATGTATGAGTGTGGTGTGTGGAGCCTAAAGGCTGTGAAAAATCTCATATGCTCTGCTATTATTGTTTCATTAGAAATCAACTAATCTTCTTTTCTGGTGACACACCTAGAATTCATAATCAGCTCTCTGAAGCTTCATGCTTTGACGATAAAGAAATATTTCATAAAACAAACAACTTGAAGAACCAACTTCAAATTAAATCTGTCAGGCATAATGAGTTAGGTTCCTGCGGAAGGCCAATATTTTGTTGAAGCTGCATGCATTTTTTCAATGATAGATGCATCTGTTTAATGGCAAAAATCAATACAAGACTATTGAAGCGGAGTTTATTTAAAGACTACCTTTACCTTAGAGAACAGCTTCACTTCATAGTCGGTAAAAGTTACTGGGTATGTTTAATCGAAAGAGGATTCTAATTTCTTTGGTCTAGCTGCAATCTGTAAGTTATCCATTAATGTTTTCCGGGTACATGTCATGTCACTGAAATGAAATGTGCGACTGCATTAATTTCTGATATTTGTTATTAGTCTTTATAATGACACTTTGCTTAAACTGATCCAGTTAAATATGCATTCCCCCTTTTTATGGAGGTATACTGAGAAAGTTCAGTGAAATGGTTTGATATCTACTCAATGCAGCATGTCATGTCACTGAAATAAAATGTGACTGCATTAATTTTTGATATTTGTTATTAGTATTTAAAATGACACTTTGCTTAAACTGAACCAGTTAAACATGCATCCCCCCCCTCTCTCTCTCTTAAATATGGAGGTCTAGTAAGTTCAATGCAGTGGTTGATATCTACTCAACGTTGATGTTTTTGTCACTTGATGGTGTTGATTCATTAGATGTCTGTTATTCCCTGCAGAGCTTTATTTCAGGCATTGGGAATTGGATGGCTGATGAAGTACTATACCAAGTTAGTCTGCTTTATTGTCCCATCATCTATATCCTTGAGCCTGAGAAAAATCTGATGTAAAGTGCCGTTGCTTGCTATATCAGACTGATTGACTGAATTGTTTTCTATTTAATTAAAACTGGGGTGTTATTTTCAATTTCTAAACAGTGTAGAGCAGTTTCACGGAAAACATGAAATTGGGGTTGCATTCTGTTATGTACTTCACCTGTTAACCTTAAAACATGAGTGGAAAAGGTGAGCACTGTCTGTGTTTGATCAATATTGGTGATTGGACAGGCAAGGATTCATCCACAGCAAGCTGCTTCCAGCCTGTCCAAGGAAAGTTGTGAAACCTTGCTCAAGTGCATTAATGAGGTATTGTAGATATTGTTTGTCAACTACATGTCATTTTGCATTAATTAACCTTGCATTCCATATGAATGTTACTGGAGAATATGCTTTTAGGTTACACACTTTGCTGTTGAAGTTGATGCTGACAGCCTCCGCTTCCCCACTGAATGGCTATTTCATTTTCGCTGGGGAAAGAAGCCAGGAAAAGTTAATGGTGAGATTATAGGACATCTGTGATAAATTTGACATCAATCGTTTATTTTACAGGTAACTGAAAGGGCTCTTGAAGTTGGGGCTGACAGTAGTCAGTTCCCTGATAATTGGATTTTCCATTCTCGGGAAAAGAAACCTGGCAAGGCTTTTGTTGATGGTTGGCTCTTGACCTTTGCGCCGCTCTTTCCCATGTCATATATTTTTAAATTTCTAATTTTGAATAGTGCAGTAATTTGATAAAAGAAATAATCGCTTCACTGATACTATCAAATGATTTCTATTCCATTATTTCTTAGCTGAAGGTCTCTTTATTTTCCTGGTTTCTTTTGGCTGAGCCATTCTATTGTGCATAATTATGTGATGTCTAAGATCAGCAATCTGAAAAGATTGACTGTAGAACTAATATTCCTCGATGAAATTTACAAGATCTTGCAGCTGAAGATCACATCATGCCACTTAAGTAAATGGAAACCGGATACTCCTTGTGTTACAATGATGTGATAAATATAGATGTTTCACATGTTTTATTTCAGAGAGCTTTATAAAAAATTATATTTTTTCAGGGAAGAAAATTGACTTCATCAAAGCTGGTGGAAGGGTATGTCCATCTCAAGGCCAGGCATTATATTTTACGATTTTTGGTGTCACCTTTTCTCCCTGATACTCAATTCATATCTATTGCAGACAACAGCTTATGTCCCTGAGGTGCAAAAGTTGACTGGGAAGCAAGCTGTGAAAGAGACGGGTAAAGGATCTGAGCAGACTACTGCTGTAAAAGGTGGCAGCGTTGATGAGACAGGCTTGGAGGATGAGTTTATGGAACCAAAAGTCGTGAAAGGGAGGAAGACTAGTAGTGCCAGTAAGTTCTCTTCAAGGAAAAAGTCTAATGCCAGTGTTGAAGATTCTGATGGTGATGAAGATGGTGCTGATGATGTACTTTCCAAGAGAAAAAGAGGGGCGAAGAAACCTCCTGCAAAGAGCAAAGCCAAGGGAGACAAAAATGGAGAACTTCAGCAGAGACAAACTAGAGGAAGAGGTGCTTCTGCAAAGAGAAAGCACGAGGGAAGTGATGACGACGAGGATGAGGAGGAAGAGGCTTAGAAGGCAATCAACGGCTACAGTACCGTCACGGAATGGACTGCAGCCAGTAGAACTTGATTAGAGAAAATTAAAAAAAAAAACTAATTTATTATCTAGCCTTTCTCCTTTCATGTTTTGGAAAGGAGTGGTTTCCAACAGAAAGAGCTGCCATTTTTTGTGTAATATCTAGATTGATCGCTCTTTTTTATTTATTAGATAAGATTCTTAAACATTCTGACTAGTAACGCCTTGCATCTATCGTATGGTTTTGGATGCAAGAATTTTGTCCACGTCCAGGTTGTTTTTGCATCTAATGTCCACTGCTAATGGCAATGCTCTTAATCTAGGTTTCTAAGTGTCGTGTTGAGTGGAGTGCCTCAGCCACTTAAAGGAGTTGCTTATTTGGCGGGAAAAATACACGTAGCTCCTCAATTTACATTTTCATTATTGCTTCCATTTTTTATAACAGAACATATTAAAATTATATATACACACAGTACCTCAACTTACAATTTCAAGTTTGAAATAGTATTTACAAGTTGCATTGTAACAGTCACCGAGGTTATGCATGGTACAGGATGCCAATATTTACTTTAAAAACATTAAGCAGCTCCTTCTCAATTGAGTAGATTGGTGTGATGAGAAGATGCATTCTGCGCTTCAGAAAAATACTCTCAAGGCTCCGACAACTTTCTCCGGCCTATAAATAAGAAATTTTGATGATGTAAGATAAGAAAAGTAATGTTGGTAGAAAGAAATAAACAATTTCTGGGTGATTCTTTATATACCAATCCTCCTGCGGCATGTGGCCTGCACCTTCAATCATCTTAAGCTTTATTACGTTTGCATTCCCTTTCTGAAACTCTTCAGCCACTGACTGCGGGAGATACTTGTCTGACATTCCCCAGGCAACAAGTATTGGTACATCCCAGCTGAAGACATATCAAGTGTGTTACGTAATTTATTGAGATACTAGATTGGAATGGTGATCGATGAGGAAGCATGAGGATTTCAAACCTCATGAACTTTTAGTGTACCTTCCAGATGCAAATCCAACTGATACTCGGCTGTTGATATCCTTGAAGTTAGCTCTTTTGGCAGCCTCGAGTAGAGCTGTAACACCATAGGGACTGTAATCAGTAATTTACCATATAACTAATGCTAACACATTTAGGGTAACATGTTTTGAACATGTTTTGCCAGCTAAAACTTTAAAGTATTTGCAAGTGCGAATATATCCCGCTGCACGAATCTGATATAACTCAGAGATCAAATACAATATAATCTAGGGAAGCTTGAATCGATGGGAAATTCAGTTTTAGCTTCAGCGCAAAATTTAATTACAAGATGGAGCAGAATCACAAACCAAATCCGGGGCCACTGCTGGACAGGTATGGCAACCTATATACATCTGCCTTTTCCAGCTTCAAGACGTAGCTGCCATAAGAAAATTTTCCTCTATTAGTGAAAAACACAGTAGCATAATGCAAATTTAACAAGAAAGCAACCAATAAATCACTCTACTGTGATATTCATTCGCCATGTCTCTGTCCACTCATTTAAAACTTAAATTGGTATTTGTTAGTTTGTGGTTTTTAATCTCAGGGCTAGTAGAAGTGAAATTTATCTCTTAAGGCTAAGTACAGTGAAGTTTAGTGCAAAAGTTTTCCCCAAAACGATACTTTCCTTCTTTACTAAGTTGAACACGTGCAGAAAGCAGACTTAGAAAGTATCAGATCATAAGTAGGCATCTAGTTTCAAAACATTCTTGATACGTACGCGCTACCTGCTTCAATAAAACGCTCAGCCATAACTGCATTCTGGCAAGTAAATTCACCAAGAAGTGGAATCCTGGAGATCAGCAAAAGGCAGATTACCATCTGCTATCAGAAAAACAATAGCTAACACCAACGATATGTAATATTGACGAGGTTTGAGATGATTATTTTAATTGAAAAAATATGCATTAATCACTGAAGTAAATATAAAACCTGAGCTGTTGAAATAGTCCAGGAAGTGGTGATGAGATGGTCAATGGCGTGTTCAGGATTGCAAGCTTTGATATTCTGCTTTGATTTTTCAAAGCCCAGGTCAATCCATAAGATCCCACAATAAATCCCTACAAAACTCATGAATTCATGAACAAATTTAAGGTACCATGGATGTCTAAAATTTGCAGATATACTAGTTTCATAATAATCTCCAGAAAGAAGACAGCTAAGTAATAAAGAACAAATTGTGAACTCCAAACCTGAACTACTAGATAAAAGGGATCAGTAACCCCAAGAGTATCCAGTAATTTGTCAAACACTTCATGGAATTCTTTCTCTGTCAATTATTTGTTGAGTAGAATGTCAGACCCAAGAAAATTAATCCAAGCAATCACAAAATGAAACAAAGGATCGATAAATTACAAACCTGTGTAGTCAAATCCGTATCCAGCCTGTGGCTTGTCGCTGAAACCAAATCCTATCCAGTCAGGTGCAAGGCAGTGAAACCCAGCATCCGACATCTACGAAATGATAGCCATGAAAATCAGTAAAGACAATAGGAAATTTTCAACCAGTGTTTTGGTTTGTTTGATCACTGAAGTTAACGTTAACAATCCATTATAAAGAGAAAATCATAAATCCATAAATTCATTGAATGACTATAATTGGAAAAGTAAAAATTGGAGACGAGCACTAAAAAACTATGAATGCAGTTATTAGATCACCAGTTGTACCTGAGACATAACAACTCGATAGCTGTACGACTGTGTTGGAGCTCCATGGAGAAACACAATGGTACCACGCCCTCTGTCACGTGACCCTGCAAAAGGAAATAAACTAAATTACTTTTTTAAGCATTAAAACACCTAATTTTGACAAAAAATGTTAGATACTGTGTGTTACCTGTTTCTCTTACAAACCATCGAAAACCTCCAGACTTGATGTAAGATCCATATTCCTTTCCCTTGTCCTCTATTCTCTTTAATAAGAAATGACATGAAAATTTTAGTCCATACATCTGAAATCACAAAAGAAAACTCCAAAGGGATGCCACCATCAATAGGAGCACAACACCACGACTAACAACAATACAAAATTCAAAGAGGAAAAGGAAAAAAATCAGACAAATTACCAGCTATCTCAAACATATACTCCCTTTCTTTTGTATGAGGTTTACTGGCATTTTCATACATGCAGATCCAGGATTAGTAGTTAATATAGTTGAAAAACTGAAAGAGAATGTCTTTTCGCTTTTTTTATTTTGGCAAAAAGATGTAGCTTGAGAGACACATGCTCGCTAAATTATAGATTATTTAAATCATGTAGGAAGATAAAAACTGATCAGTATTTTCTAACAGAATAATCCCAAGTAGCAACCATAATTTCATCAATTCCTTAAATTAATTAATTAATTACACATCAATGAGCACCTTGCTCCACTAATCATCGACTCTCTCCTCCAACTCAAATTTGGGTATGCAACCACAAATTTAGAGCACTTATATAAATTACACTAAATTCTACTGAAACTCTTAGTGAGAGGGGAGAAGCATAACATTGACAGAGAAAAAAGTGAAAACTGATCGATAAAAAATGTATATATAATATACTAATAGAAGATATTATGATAATTACATAAAGCATTTGACCGACGTTCCCGTCCTCGGCGGGGGATTCCGGAAGCTGAATGGCGCTACGACTCGACGGATTATCGGTGACGAACCCAAACGGATTGAAAGCGGGTTCATCGTCATCGTTTTTAGAAGCCTCCGCGATTGTACGGCCGAATCTTTTGGGGTTGAATAATTTATTCGGTGAGAAAGTAAAAGTGTGTGGGGAGACGAGAGGCGGCGGCGTAGGAGGAGGAGAGAGGAGAGAGAAAGGCATTGCTGCGGCGGTGGTGGAGAGCAGAGGTGTGGCGAGTAACGACCACCACTAACTACTGATACTGAATATGAGTAGTTTGTTAAACTGATTGAAATAAATAATGGTTTCGGTACTTGGATAAAATTGAAAGGAGCTGAAAATTGGAGGACCTAAAAGTAATAAAAAGAAGTTAGGAGCTACGGAAAATATACTAACCTCTCAGACTTTGACGCAACCCAACGTCAACCTCTCCTCCACCAATGGCCGACTCCGCCGTCATTTCTCATTCAGGTGACGGCTTATCGCCTAATTCTGGCATCGAAATCACCGTAAGGCTTTACTAGTGATTTATTTTTATGCCGTTCACTGTGATTTATCCACCGCCTGAGGACTGTATCACCTCTCCCATGCCCCCTATGTGCAGTGCCCTAATTTTTATTTTTCTGTGAATTCCAAAGAGTCTCAGCTAGGAAATTCATATAACTGCTTAACGTTTGTATCCTCGCTGCTTCTTTTGATGCATGAATTTTCTCTTTGTAATCTTGTTTCGTGATTCATCTACGTGAATTTGATGTATCATTCTCATTTACATTATCTTTCAAGAGCTGTAAAATTTTTGTTTTTGTATTGAATCAGTTTGTTGATTTAATTGGCCTTTCATTATTGGCAGCAGAATTCAGTTGAATTGAAATATGAAAAAATGTAACAGGTGGAAAGTTATCATGCTTTTTGTGAGATAGGATAGTGTGTAGGTTGCAATTACAGTTGCTATTAATGCATTGCCTTTACATATTGTAGATGCTATTTTTAGAAAAATACACTAGGTATTGATAGCAAACCGTTCGGGCCAATACATGTGTGTGTGTGGGAGATAGTGAAAATATTGCTTAGTGAATCCAGAAGAAGAATAAGCAAAACCTAACCTTTTCTTCTTCTATTGTTTTCCATCATTAGTATGTTGCAATAGAAAAACAGTCTTGTTTGTTGTACTTGATGACTTGCTCGTAGTAGTCTGATTCCAGTTTTGGTTCTCGTTTCATATAGTTTACCTTTTCTGCTGCTGCTGTTGCATTTTCGTGTTAGGTGGATGAAACATCAGAAAACAGTGAAGAACAGCTGGATGAAGGAGACGGAGGCTTCAAGATCGAAGCCCATGACCTTGGAAATGAAGACATCAAAATGCTTAAAATCAAGAACAAGGATCTTGAGAACGACGGCGAGCAGGTTCCCCGCATTCATTCCGTGAACCTTCAAGATGAGAGTGAGCGTGTGCTCGAATTTGTGAGGAATGGTCTTGAAAGAAATTGTGAGCAAATGCTTGAGATCCAAAGCAATGACAGGGATAGCAGCAGCAATCAAATGCTTGGTATTCCTGGCAATGATAATGAGAATGCAATAGATGCTGGCAATCTAGATATGAGTGCTCAAAATGATCATATGTTGGGAAAGTCTTATTTTCCGCCTGTCGAAGGAATGGAGTTTGAGTTATATGATGATGCCTATAACTACTACAACTGCTACGCCAAGGAGCTTGGGTTTGGCATCAGGGTCAAATCTTCATGGACAAAACGTAACAGCAAAGAGAAGCGTGGCGCAGTACTCTGTTGTAACTGTGAGGGCTTTAAAACAATGAAAGAAGCATGTAGTCGGAGAAAGGAAACAAGGACAGGGTGTCTAGCAATGATAAGGTTGAGGTTGGTGGAATCGAACAGATGGAGGCTGGACGAAGTAAAACTAGAACATAACCATTTATTTGATCCTCAAAAGGCTCAAAACTCCAGGTCACATAAGAAGATGGAAGCAGGGATCAAAAGGAAGTTGGAATCTGCTGTTGATGTGGAAGTAAAAACGATTAAGCTCTACCGGACTCCAGCTGTTGAAGCAGTGAGTTATGGAAGCTCAAGTGAAAGAGAACCCAGTCATCATACAGAGCAGTTGAAACGATTAAAATTTAGAAATGGTGATCTTGAAGCACTTCAAAATTACTTTCGTAATGCACAGCTTGCTGACCCAAACTTCTTTTATATAATGGATCTCAGTGATGAAGGGTATCTGAGGAATGTTTTCTGGATTGATTCTAGATCAAGGGCTGCATATGGCTATTTTGGTGATGTGGTAGTTGTTGACTCGACATGCCTCTCAAATAAGCATAACATTCCACTGTTATCATTCTGTGGACTGAATCACCATGGTCAATCAGTGTTAATGGGTTGTGGATTTCTCGCTGAAGAAACCTTTGAGACTTATCTTTGGTTGATGAGAGCATGGCTGACATGTATGTCGGGACGCCCTCCACAAACTATAATTACCGATCAATGCAAGTCGCTGCTGGGTGCAATCTCCGAGGTTTTCCCCAGGGCTCATCACTGTCTTTATTTACCTCGTGTTATGCAGCGCATTATTGAACAATTAGGGGAGGTGGGGGAGTCGGAAGAATTTCAGACTGTACTAAGCCGAACAGTGTACAGCTCGATGAAGATAGAAGAATTTGAAACGGGCTGGGAGGAGATGATTCAACAGTTTGCCATAAGAGATCGTGAATGGTTCAATAGCTTGTATGAAGACCGTGAAAGATGGGCCCCGGTTTACTTGAAAAACTCGGTTTTTGCTGGAATATTTACTTACCATCCCACTGAGTACATGAATCCGTTTTTCCATGGCTATCTACATGATCAAATCACATGGACAGAATTCTTCAAAGTTCACGAATCACTTCAAGAAAATATGATTCAGAGGGAAGCTCTCGACGATACTGAGTCGAGAGAATTCAGAGCGGTGTTGAGAACAAGGTGCAGTTATGAAATGCAGGTCTCTGAAGTATATACTAAAGAGATATTCTTAAAGTTCCAAGAAGAGGTGATGCTGATGTCTGGTTGTTTTGGTGTGACTCATATTCATGTGAACGGGCCGATAACCACATACATGATCAAAGAACGAGATGGAGACACAAGGGAAGCAAGTAGTTTTGAAGTTGTATATGATAAAGTAGGGGGAGAGGTTCGCTGCATTTGCTGTTGCTTCAGTTTCAGAGGCTATCTATGCAGACATGCATTGAGCATCCTCAAATACAACGGGGCTGAGGAGATCCCTAGCCAGTACATCTTGACTCGGTGGAGGAAGGATGTGAAACGCCTGTATATTCCTGATCTTGGTTCCAACAATATCGACATTTGCAACCCCGTACAGTGGCACGAGCATCTGTATAGACGCGCCATGCAAGTGGTTGTGGAAGGGATGGAGTCACAAGATCACCGAATGGTTGCGTGGCAAGCGCTCAAGGAATCACTCAATAAGGTTAGGCTTGCGGCAGATAAACATGTGTAGAGAGTAGAGTAGAGTAGTTTGCAGAGATGAAGTGCAGTGAGTTTATAGAAGTGTTGAATATCTTTTAGCCCCTTATAGGGATTGTACAGTGATATAATTAGAATTAGAATCTTGCTAATTGTACATACATTGATTGGTTGGCTTGCTTCTTGTTGATACACAGAATAGTTTGCTACTCATGGTGATATTCTCTTGTCAAATTATCTGCTATTGATTGCTATATACACATACTTCCACTATCTGGATATTGAGATCCGACACATTATATGTGTGAAGCTGCATCTAATGAGAAAAGCAAACCCATACCAATTAAACTAACCAATTTTAATTATGGGTTAAGCCTGAAAAGAATGTGTGATTTTAACTATCTATTACATCGAATCTAGAAAATATATCTTCCGAAGCGAAATACCCATGTGGTGTAGCGAAAATTGTTAGAAAAGTAGCTCCACAATGTAGGAAATATGGGCGACTTGAGTTATCGAATGAGATCTCATACCGTTCGGTTCTAAGACAGATCAAAGAAGAGTGATGAACCTCGCTAGTTTTTGGAATTCGAGAGCAGCAAGTTCTTTTACACCATCATCCACATCGACTCATCTCAATCTTTAAGGAAGAGATCGACGATTCCGAGTTCTTTTACTCTATTCAAAAAGTCTTGTAGGAATTCGAGAGCAGGAAGTTTTTTTACACCATGGTCCAACATCGACTCATCTCAATCTTTAAGGAAGAGATCGACGATCCCGAGTTCTTTTACTCCATTCAAAAAGTCTTGTAGGAGGTGAGAAGGGTCCTTACTGCGTCCCACACAGTGTATTATTATCGGCCCTACCAGACAATATCTAATTGTGTAAGTTGCATTAATACATGATTGTACGTGACAAGATTAAGATTCAAAATTTATAATATGAAAAAAATATGTTGAAATTTAAATTATTAATTATTTTACTTGCCACTCTTGAATTAATGCAACTTAAAATGTCTCGAAGTAATGTCGGAATTGCTTAGTTACAGCAAGTTTAAGATAAAATTTAGAAAGAAAAAGTGATAGTCTTATATTTTTTGACTTAGCATAAAAGTAGCGATTATTATGGCAATAGGAAAATGACGAGGCCAAAATTTTTTTGGCACACTTTCTAAATATAATTTAAATTAAAAGAAGTCCCAGGGGTAAATCCGACAATTAAACAATTTATGAGGATGTGATATTGTAAACCCGGAGGCACTGCTTTGTCTGTACAACCAAAAGCATCTCGACGACTGCTCCACCGCCCCACCCCCGCGATTTCCCGGGCGCTACCGATTAAGTATCGCCATTAATTGATAGTAAGTATATTCTTCTGTGTTCTTGCTCCTGTTCCTGTATGTATCTAACTGCATATTAAGTATCTGAAGACGATAATTTTGTGAATGTAGAATGGTTCGGTCTTGAATGTCATTGTTTCACCATTTTTGGTTCTGATGAATTGTATACCGAATTAGGATTCATTTTTTCTTCTTATTCTCTTCTGGAAATTATTAAGTTAATGCCGGTGCTTAGACTTTAGAACAAATAAAGTACGCTAATCATTAAATGTTTACCTTTTGAATTCAAATAAAAATCGAAACTGTAGCAAACATTCTTATAATCATATTGGAATTAATAGCAATTTGCTCCGAACTTAACGGAAAAAATTGAAAATTAGAGGCATGATTGTGCTACTAACAAGTTATTTTAGCTGAATTTGAGTCAAGAATATGGTATTGAGCTGAGAAGATTGCTCTCTTTCGTTTCTGTCTCACCACCAGAGAATTATAAACGCCAATCATAGGCTTATTGGAACAATGATGGTAATAAGGTGTGTGCTTAATCGATTGTGCCAATATAGGTAGCCATATATATTGAGGCTGTGCTCCCTCCATCTCAGTACTATGTTTCCTTCTGAGTTGTTGAAGTCTACTTTCTATCTATGTACATTAACCTTTCATTACCTAATGTTCAGATTCTCAATCTATGTGTGCTTATTCCCTATGAATCATTCAAGTTGCTTTGTAGCTATGATTTCTTATACTTAATTTTTTTTTGCTTCCAATAGATGGATGAAGTTTCTCTCAATAGTGAGCCTATGAATGATGATGAGGCTGAGGAATTTGAGATTGATGGAGAATGTGCAATGACGGAATATGTTGGCCAAACGGGTAACATTTTGCAAGGTGATAATCCTCTGCCTCCTGCTGTTGGGATGGAATTTGAGTGCTACGATGATGTTTATTACTTTTATAATTGTTATGCAAAACAACAAGGTTTTGGAGTTAGAGTAAGTAATACATGGTATAGAAAGAGCAAAGAGAGGTACAGAGGTAAATTAAGCTGCAGTAGTGCAGGGTTCAAGAAGAAAACAGATGCCAACCGGCCACGACCTGAAACTCGGACTGGTTGTCCCGCAATGATAAAATTTAGGTTGATGGATAACAAGCGTTGGAGAATTATAGAAATCGAACTAGAACATAATCATTTAACCAGTCCCACTAGTGGTAACATTTATAAATCTCATAGAATAATGGGTGTTGGATGTAAGAGGCCTCTGCCAGTAAATGGTGCTGAGGATGTTCATAGAATCAGGTTGTTTAGAACAGTGGTCATTGATACAGAGGATAATGGAATTTCGAGTTTTGATGAAGGTGATTTTAGGAATTGTATCGATCAGGGTGATAATAGGTTGAAGCTCAAAGATGGGGATGCTCAGGAAATGCTGGAAATGTTCACGAGGATGCAGTTGAGTGATCCTTGCTTCTTTTACATGATGGATATTAATGAAAAAGGATCACTACGTAATGTTTTCTGGGCCGAAGCAAGGTGTAGGGCTGCCTACACTTACTTTGGTGATGTTTTATTCATCGATGCTACAACTTTAATAGCGAACTACGAGGTTCCGCTGGTAGTATTCACTGGTATCAACCACCATGCACAGATCATGCCACTAGGTTGTGGTTTGGTTTCAGGCCCAAGAGTGGAGTCGTTTGTATGGCTGTGTAGAGCATGGCTAACGTATATCGTCGGACAAACTCCTCAAACTATCATTACCAGCGACTGCAAAGCATTGCAGACTGCTGTTGCTGAAGTTTTTCCTAGAGCTTCTCATTATCTTTCTTTGACGAATATAATGAAAATGATCTTGCGTGAACTGGCGTCGCTGGAGGCATACGAGGCAATCAGAAAGGGAATTAATAGAGCAGTTTATCACTCACTGAGACCGGAAGAGTTTGAAGCAGCTTGGGAGGAAATCATGCAGAGCCACGGACTTAAGAATTATAAGTGGCTTCAAAAGTTATTTGAAGATCGTAAGCAGTGGGTGCCAGTCTATCTGAAAGAGATCTTCTTTGCAGGAATGTTTCCTGTAAAAGAGAATGAGATATTGGCTTCACCTTTTCAGGAATACTTGACCCAGCATACTCCGCTTAAAGAGTTTCTTCATAGTTATATTCGTGCTCAGCAAGATATCAACCAAAGAGAAGCATTGTCTGACTTAGAGTCTAGTAAAGCAAGTTTTCTGCTAAAGTCGAGTTTCTTTTTTGAGTTGCAGCTCTCGAAATTATATTCAAAGAACATATTCGAGAATTTTCAAGAGGAAGTGAAGGGGATATACTCTTGTTATGATATAAGGCAGACGAACACTGAGGGCTCAGCCATCACTTTCGTGGTCAGAGAAGATACTCAAGTTGAGGAAAAGATTAAGGAAACGAGGGAGTTCGAGGTAATATACAATACATGTGATGCGGATGTGGTGTGTGCGTGTGCTCTATTCAACTTGAGGGGTTATTTGTGCAGACATGCCTTATGTGTGATCAACCAAATCGGATTGGATGAAATCCCACCTCAGTATATCCTTGCACGGTGGAGGAAGGATATCAAACGTAGTTATACATTTGACTACGGATGGAACAATATTGATACGAGCAACCCTGTGCATAGATATGATAACTTGTACAGGAGCATGGTGAAGGTGGTCGAGGAAGGGAGGAAATCGCATGATCGATACAAGTTCATTTCTGAGTCGTTGGAAAAGATGCTGAACAGAGTCCATATCCAAGATGACGCCATATAGATAACGTGATATTATCCCTTCAAAATCAATGCAAACTCAATCGTGGCCATGCTTGTTTCTGTTCTGTATATTTGCTGGTATGAAAGGTAGAATTTTTCACATTCATTTATTTATTTCCTTCAAAATCAATGCAAACCCAATTGTGGTCATGCTTATTGATGTCAATATTTTTAGTGGATACAGTGAGCACTGCATATTATACATGTACATATTCTATTAGTTAGCAAAAGTAGTAGAATATAAATTTTGAAAAGTGACAACATTTGCATTACTTTTTTGGGTTTGCTAACTAATAAGTTCACATTGTAGTTTGTTTTAAAAATGGTGAAATATTTGCATTTAAAACCTTGAAAAGGTTGAAGCTTCTTGCTATATACTGTTATTTGAATAACATAAGAGTTCCGTCCATCTTTTTCAATGGAGTTTCAAATGTTGTAAATCCTTGATTCAATTTGTATTTCAGACTATGGATTAGTAAATGTTTTTATATTTAACTGGATTTGCAACTCAATAAGCAGGGAGAAGGGTAAAGAAGAAGTGGGACGTATGATTGAATCAAAACACATATTCTTTTCATTAGCAATTCAAGAAAGAGTCGTAACAATCACACCTCAGGATGAAAACAGAATGCAGGTATCCTAAAACCAAAAGCTATCCTAAAACAACTTGAAATCCAGCCTTAGTTCAATGTTCCCATCGATTATGATTGTCCACCTAACTATACATGACACACACAACACCTTTCAGTTCAGCTCGAGCCGGTATCAAGCACGGGTAACTTGCAATGCAGACTCAACGACTTATCAGTCACCCTCGTTCCAGGAACGAAGAACTGGAAGAACACCATCAAGCAAGCTCCCTGAGGACCAATCCCAAAGAAGGCGCAGTCGGGCTTTGCCGAACTACACTGCAAACACTTGAAGAAATGCTTCGCACTGACCTGCACAGTCATCGCATCTCCCCTCTGCACAGCCCTTTCAGTCCTAATCTGCACACTCACGCCCTCATCCTCCGCCACCCGATCCGCCCTATCCCCCAGAACCTTTAGCCACCTAAACTCCGTCCCCAGCGTGATCAACGAGGTCGAGATCTGCAAATGTAGGTCCCCGTACTTGCTCACCGAAACCCCCAACACATCACCGACATGCTTCATCCCGTCAACGAAATTCTGCAGAGAAGTGAGGTCCGGCGCCGTAACCAGAGTCGCCGGGAGCTGCTCGCAGCTCTCGACGGCGAGCTGGAGGTCGTGGACGTCGGAGCGGGATAGGGGCTGGGATACAGGAACATCCTGCACGACGGCGGATTTGTTGCCCTTGGCCTCGAAACTGAGAAACGGCGTGGCTTGGGTGGATTGGGGGGTTTGCTTTTTCAGTAATTTGATGAGGAGGCCGTCGGGATTGAAGTCGCGGGATTCGGCGTAGATGGCGAGGATGGAGCGGAGGGCGCGGTGGAGGAGGGAGAGGTCGACGGAGAAGGCGATGCGGTCGTCGTTGTGGCTGGAGATGCGGTAGTTGTGGAAGAGGGATTCGATTTTGAATTGGGCGACGGAGTGGACGCCGTCGGCGGTGAGGAGGTTGTGGAGGAAGAAGGTGTGGTCGCGGGTCAGGTACATGTGGCAGATCCGGCCCATTTTGTCGAGGGCGGGCAGGATCCGCTTCTCCAGCAGGTTGATGCCGTTGTCTGTGAGGAAAGCTTTGAATTTCATCTTTATTGAGGAAAGCAGTGGGAGAATAGGGTGAAAAGCAATAGAAGAAGAAGAAGAAGAAGAAGGAGGAGGAGGGGAGAAAGGGTTTTAGGAAATGGAGGGAACGTTTTCATAACTCGCCAAATCTATATTTACCGCCTTTTTCAACTTCTCTTTTCTTTTTATTCCAAAAAACATCTTTTTTCCTTCTCCCTCAAAATAAAAAGCTAAAGGGACAAGACAATTATTTGTAAGTTCATGCGATTTGATTTGCCTACCACGTGTTCATAGAAATTCCACGTCTCTCCCTAACCCCTATATTGCTCTGCTATATTTAACGCTTAGGAGGTGATTGGTTGGATGGAATGGAATAAGGTAGGAATGGAATGGAGTGTGGAATGGAATGAAGGGGAGAATGGAATGGAAATGATAAGTTATTCACATGCTTGGAGTGTAGAAGGAATAAGCATGGAATGGAATGACAATTTGTTAATTCATTTTTATAATAATTGATCGCTACAAATAAACTGATGAATAAATCATATTTATATTGTAATACGAAATCATAGTTTTAATATTCCATATAAGATTGTTATTCGTATTTTTTTGTTCTTTTGATTATCGAATTTCTCTACTTTTTTCATTATTTTTCCTTTGTTTTTTTATGGACCAAAATAATTCAAATCAAAATGTTTCAGTATAAAATTTTAAAATGTATGAGTGAACATTCATATATATGGTTCAATGATGTCCATAAAATCGAACGAAATTAAATTAAAAAATTAGATTGGAAAAAAAATAATCCAACTAAGCAAAAAATTAATTGGACCAAACTAACCAAATTTATTTTGATTTGGTTCTATTTATCCGAATATTCAATAATTCTCATGTACTAACAAAATTAAAAATCTGAAATTTAAAATTATAATCACAACATTTAAGTTGTTAAATCCCACATATATCTTCAATAGTTTTCAATTTTCAAATGATAATAAACTTTACAAATTTATTGAATTTCATAATTCTAATTTTTGTAAATAAAATAATAATGAATTAAATAATTTATCACATTTAATTTATTGCATATTTTTAAATTTAAATATACAAAAAAATAATAAAAATATATATGATGATGAAATAATTTTATTTAATAAAAAAATATATTTTAATATTAAAAAATAATTTGGTTTTTGAATATTATATTGATTTGTAGGGATGAAATTTGGGCGAATATTATCCGTTCGATCCGAAGTCGTATCCGATCGAAATCTAATTTGGGATAAAAAAAAAATCAATATCCTGTCAAATTCGGATTCGAATCCGAAAATTTGAATTTGGATCCGGGATCCAATTCGGATTACGTAATATTCGCCCGTATCCGAAATTTCTGGCCTATATTTTTATCGGATATTATCCGCATAACAAATCTGGATTTCCGAATTTTTATATATATTTTACTTATATTATATATACATATATATGTGTGTGTGTGTGTGTAACAATTCGATTTTAATTTATTTTACTTGCTAAATGTTACTTTAAAAATTATTTTATTAATTTAAGAATGTGTGGAAAGTTTAATTTTTTGAGTTTTAAGATAGTAAATGTCGCGCCCTTAGATATATTATTAATTTATTATATCAATAATTAAATCATAACTTTACATATTTAGTATAAAAAAAATTGTAATATAATAATAATAATTAAGATATACTTATAATAATAGTAATAATTAGGAACTACATATTGTATACATATTTATCCGATTATATTTTTCAAATCCGACCCGGATCCGTACCATATTCGTCCCTTGTCCGTATCCAGAATATTTCGAATTCGTATCCGAATCTGGCGTTCCCGTATCCGACTCCGGATTCAAGTCAAATCAAATTAAAATTTGATTTAAAAATAAAATCTAATCAATTAAATTTTTGAGTTTGGTTATTGAAATTCGGTTAATTTTGCTCACTTACTAAAACATGTATACTCAATTTTAATGATTATAATTAAAATTTATAAAGTAATAAAATTTAAATTATAAAATAATTTATTTTTCATAATAAATAAATAATATATCATTCAATGAATATATCTAATAATATTTTTTATTAAAAAATGGTTTTGTAAATATTATAAAAAAAATATTATTATTATTATTATTATTTTTTTTTTTTGTGTAGGTGATGAGTGTGGTTTATACTGAAATTAACAAATCAACAAATATTGTAATTATTTTTATCCAAATAAAAAATAAAAACAATTATATAATGATTAGGAATGACTAATACCTTGGACTTTGGGATGAATGGCTAATCCTAATCCTAAGGGAATGGTGATTCCAAATTGAATGGCTATTTCTAATCATAAAATGAACCAAGCAAAGGAATGGAATGGAGCAAAGAATGCTCATTCCATTCCATCCTCCATTCCTTCGTACCAATCACCTCCTTATATTCTAGTGTGGACTGTGGCATATGAATGCAGTTCTATTTATTCCTAGTTTCCTATTTCCCCTTTATTCTGCTGCTTGGATTGTTTGCTGTTTCTGTAGTCAATGCTACTTCTTTTCTTTTCTATTTGTTGTAGTTAAATGTAGCCTTTGCTCTTCTCTACTTGTTAGTATTAGTATTAAATCGGCAATGGAAAGAGACGAGTTAACCAAACTGCAATAAACATGAAACCGATATGATACGGTACAGTCCTAAATTGCTCAAGTTAGAATGATATAATGAAAAGCCAACCAACTAGTCCGCTCCAGCAGGGGTAAGATTCAAGAAATGGTATCCATGACAGTGTGAATTAGTTGGTTTAAGAAGTTATAGGAGGAGCCTCCTTCTAGTAGGGTCATTCGACTCTTGTCGTGAAGCTCCTTCACCTTCAGTCGTATCTTGTTGTCCGGCTCCATCAGCTGCTTCATCGCCTTCTCTATGGTTTGGGCAGCCACAATGACACCACTGTTCTTCCTGTAGTCCATCTTGATCTCAACAGCCATTTCAAACTCTTTCACAAGCAAGAAGGCATTGGCCTGCTGCTCTGCAGCCAATGGCCATGTCGCCATCGGCACTCCACACCAAAGACTCTCTAGAGTCGAGTTCCAGCCACAATGCGACACGAATCCCCCCACAGCAGGGTGAGATAGAACTGCCATTTGGGGCGCCCACCCTATCACCTTCCCCATCTCCATAGTACGCTCTAGGAATCCTTGGGGCAGTACTTGTCCAGGATTCTCATATTCCCCCGGAAACTTCATTGTCTCTTTAGGAGGCGGCTTTCTCAACGACCACAAGAACCGCACTCCGCTCTGCTCCAGCGCCATGGCGATCTCCTTCACCTGATCGCTCTCGAAGCACCCATTGGTGCCGAAGCACAGGAACACGACGGATGAGTCGGGTTGTTTGTCGAGCCATGCGATGATCTCCTCACGCTTTCGCTTGTTCTCATCGCTTTCTTCTCCTCCTTGAACTATCATCGGCCCTATCGGGTAAACCGGTGGGATCTTGTCATCAGCAGAGAGTGAGTTCACAGCGTAGGTTTCGAATTCAAGAAAGGTGTTCACAATAATCCCTCTGCTCTCTCTGTACCTTCTTATAAACTCATGTAAACCATTGTCTTTGTCGAACATTCTTACAGGCCACACTTTTGCAGGTACTGGATTGACATAAGTCTGAACAGGAACGGCCGCATCCGGACCCTCCAAGTACTCTGTCATGTCGCCATCACGATCAGCTTGCAAGCTCTGGAGATGCAGCATGAGGCCGAGAGAAGAGGATCCGGATGGGAAGAAAATGTAAGCCGGTGCACCGAGCTCGTTGGCCACATCGATCATGGGAGTGCAGAACATGTCGAGGACGAAGCCAGCGAGCACAGCGGAACCCGCCATCTCAGCCACGGTGTCTCTGGCGGGACCCCTCTGGCTCTCCACAAATCGGAGGGTCCGATTTTTGGCTCCGAACATGTCGGATGAGGTGGAGTGGTCGTTCTGTTGCAGGTGTAAGAAGTTGATGCGAGGGTGGGGTGGAGTGGCGGTGTAGGGACTGATCTTGGTGTCCATGGGGAACTTCATAACAAGGATGGTGACGGCGAGATGATCGTCTCTAAACACGAGGAGCTTTGCCGTCTCCACTGCGGACACCAGGTGACTCATTACCGGGAAGGGGATAAAGACCAGGGTTGCTTTGCCATCTGCACTCATCTTTCTTGGATACAACACCTTTTCTTGAAATGCGATGACAGTGTAATCACATTATATAAACACTCCGATTATTGTATATATATGTGGTAGGTAGGTAGTAGTAGGTACATAGATTTTATGGTATTATTATACTCAAAGTATCTTGGTTACCAAGTACTATCAACTAGTCGTCATTGCTTTGCTGTAAAAGGTTTGTTGAGATCAATTTGTATACCAATAACTAATCATACTACTTAAAGTGACTTTTCTCGTGAAATATATCCATTGAAAAAAATAAACGACTCTAATTGATTAGGATAGTGAGAGCACTTTATTTCTACTTCCGAACCAGACCGAAGGTTTAGGTAGGTCTTTGCTTTTACCTTTTCACAATACTTATCATCATTTTCATTACTCCCTGAAACTGTCACAAATTAAGTTAAACAATATAGTGAGACGAAATGAATAGTATTTTTTTAAACTTATTTCAACTAATCAGTAAATAAATAAAAAAAGTTAAATATTCCGTCATACATGATAAATTACATGACATTGACTTAATTATTATTGAAATTTCAGAAATTCATAATTTGTATTTATGTAAATTACTAATTAATCGTTAGACCCACATAAATTTAATTAATTTTATTGTTAAATTACTATGTATCTTAACTTCCTTAGTCAATCAAACAAGATGATCGATCTTAATTTTCGAGGTGAAATAATACGAGGTGAAGAAAGTAATAACACGGGATTTACGTGGTTCGACTTTTAATGAAGTCTACGTCCACGGAGAGGAGAGCTG
>JAPKLX010000029.1:1002065-1052513 GCA_026898415.1 Leonotis leonurus
TAATGGGCTTCTATTGGGCCATGTTGGATGGGCCATATCCTATCACAAGACTAATTAGTTAGGAACTTAGGATGTATATATAGAGTAGTTATATTTATATATTCTACATTTAAAATTAAAGAATGCATCGATGCACATAATTATAATGTATTCATATGTAAGATCAATTCTTTATAGTTATTTATAGTTTGTTTTATTCAGCACTCACTTTGTCTCACTAAAAGTGACATAATTTAACTAATTATGTGACAGTTTTTTGATCAAATTAGACCACTTTTAGTGCAACAGATGTAGTATTTATGAGCGTGGCTATGGCTATATATAAGATATAAGATTGAATGACTAACGAAATGAGTATATAAAGAATGTAATATATGATTATACTCATATTTTTTAAAATACGATCATTTTACTTTCTTAATCATGAGTTTAGGACAAATAATAACTAGAATTACTGAATTAGTTCCAACAACCCTTATCCTAATCCATGCTTTGTTTCAAATAGGTAATGAAAAAAGAGAAGTCTTTGTCTATTACTGCTAGCATGTCTATTATTTACACTAATAGAAGAATCTTATCCATTAATTTTTACTTAAATCCCTCAAAATTAATCTTGGTTTAAATTTCATTATTAGATAACCTACCATCCCACATGCAATTTAATAAAATAATTTACGATAACATTGTTACACCAATAAATAATCAAGTAAGCACTACTACTTTATATATTTATTAATAATTACAAAAATTAAAAAATCATGTCACAAATAGGGACGAGCATAGTTCGGTTCAATAACCGAACAAAAAAAATAATGAAAACCAAATTGAAATTTTCGTTTCGGTTATTGAATAAATAATTATTTAAAATATATTTAATAAGTAATATTAAATAAATAATTATTAAATAATATGTTTCAGTTCGATTTTTGATTTTTTTTATGTCAAAACCGAAACCAAATCGGAAAAACGAAATTTTATAAAATCGAACTGAATAAAAATAACGAAACAAATTTATCGATTCGATTTTTGATTTTCTACCAAATTTTATTCACCCTTGAAACAAATGACTTGAGCCCATTATTTTTTAGTATTGGTACGCAACGATAGCTTTCTCGGTTGCCTTTTACTTTTCATCCCTCTACTAATTTCCCAACCTCTGTTTCTGGCCACAATAATGTCATTGTCGCATGCTGATATTTCCACGTACTCAACAAACCTATACAAATCATTCTTCCGTCTATAAAGTAATCTTTCATTTTGTCATACATATTTTCACAAAATAATTTTCAACTTCAAATTTATACTTTTAGCAATTATTTTTTTAATTTGTTCTCTTTTAAAATCATTTTAATTTAAATACTTATGTAGATGAAATCTTCGCTTACTACATATTAACTACTAAATTATTTTAATTTAAATATTTATGTGGACTCAATTTCAACTCACTCACAATAATAACTAAAATCAAAACAGTTTATTAAAACACTTGTCCTCAAAGTGAGAAACTACTTGATAAATAGAGGTAGTACTTTAAATTATATTTATATTCGCATGAATCTTTTCCTGGATTCCTAAATTCAATATCCTTTAAATATAATCTCATATCTAGTAAGCAACTCACAACATTATATTTTTAATATATTCATACCACCAATTAATACCTGAATGAGATCTCCTATTATTTGATCGTGTGATATCTTCTATTACATTAACACAATACACGTAACACAATTATGATTCAAGATTTATGGTATATATAAGAAAAATATTTATTAATCTTAAACCACTAATTGTGACACATGTCACTCTCGTATTAATATAACACGAGATGTCACACTGTTAAACAATAAAATTCCGAATTGATTAATACTTCCTCATCCTAAATATACCTCCTCGATATAATCTTCTAGAAATATTATTTAGAACGAAGGAAGTATTAAACTAATATTTATTATCAAAGTGATACTTGTGTTATGTCAGTATCAGTATCTTACAACTAAGACAAACTAGATAAAATCATGAAGCACCAATTAAATCGCACTAGATACATGAATAATTTTATATGATGATGAGAATTTAAATTAAGTGTATTTGGGACGTGTGAATAGAGGCCCAATTCTTGTCAGTTTATTGGACCGGGTCCAAAGAAATTCGTATAATATTTTGTCACCTTGAGAAATCCCATAAGTATAACAGCAGAGGATCGGACCACACAATAAACTTGGAAAATAAATTCCGAAAATATAAATAAAATGTGTTTGCATGAAATCTTAAGTGGTTATTGCCAGTTTTAAGCTAAGTATTAAAGTAAATGAGAGATAATAGGAGTAGGAGGGTGATTAGGGGGTGAACTTATACATAAGTCATAAGTGGGCTGTTTGTTCAATAAAAGTCCAGATAGGTAAATAGGTTAAGGCAAGAAATACTCTACTTAGTGCAACCTCCGTCTCAATAAACTTGACACAATTTAATATTTTAATACATTTATTTGAATGTAAATTGTATCATGCTTATTAGGATAGAGGGAATAGAAGGCAGTAGAGTAATGTTTATACTTATAGGGTAAGAAAAGAAAGATAGAGGTTAAGTTGAAAAGGTGAAAATATGATATATAATAATGAGGAGGTGGAAGTGCACGCTTGGTTGGGAAAGTGGGGCCAGGTGAGAGTGAAATGAATAATGAGAAGCTGGCAAAGTTAGTTTGTACATTACAGAAAGAATTGCATAATGCATAATGCATAATGCATATGCAATGTGTTTTGCAATCACATTCCAAAATGGCTATACATGTCCTGACAATCCCCATTCTCCGCTTGCGTTATCATACACTTGCTATATATCCTTTCCTTTGCTTTCCTTTGCTTTCATCACCCCATCTTCATCATCATCATTCTATTGAACTGACCAACTTTCTTGCATTAATTTCTCTCTTGTTCCATTTTGCTGTTTGCTTCTCTTAATTAGTTGTGAGATTTTTCTTTAAGGACATATATCAAAATATATTAATTGCGATGGTTAACTTTATCTTGCTCTTAATTAATTGCATCAACCAATAATAAGATACAGAACTGAAACATGATGATATAATTGAGAAGAAAAAAACGAATTATAGTATATGTGGTCAGAAGAGAAGACAATTAATCAAGTAGGATGGTAGGTAGTAGTGGGAATTGAATTATCTATGTTTTGGTTGGCCTATCATTACCAGGTCACTGGAATCTTCAACATCATGAGTACCATGCTCATTACGTGGATATAATATATAAACTAATATAAAGGCAGCCCTGCCCAGTGCGCGCGGACCGCTTTTTCTTTTTCTCTTTTAAAATTAGAAGCCAATCCGTTGCTACTGAGTCCATGCATGCATGCATGCATATTTCTTCTTCTTTTCCCTTTTTCCCTTTTTCTTTTCAGGAACCTGAGTGAGTGTCGTTGTCTAGTACTCCATTTTCGATCATCTTCTACTAAACAACTCACCATTCACTTCACCCCTTATTTTTAACGCAGGCCATTGGCCATATTATGTTTATAATTTCTGCTTCACTTAATTTTTTCTGATATCAGCACCCAAGTAAAATAGGTAGTTTCTACTTCTAGTGTCGATCCAAAATGGAGATTTATTTGTTCATTTTTATTTATTGGGATTATAACTGAATGCTAGCTAATAACAAATATATATCTAGTTTATTGTTTAAACAAGTTAACTAATAATTAATTTCTCTCGCATGCACTTGAAGAAGTTGATGATATATATCTTATGATCGATCGATGGTAATATATACTATTTGAATCGTACGTAACGTGTGTAATTATGACTCATGAATTTATTTGTTGTCTTTCTTGAATTAATTTAGCTCTACTAAATAATAATAGAGGCATGGCATGGGATCATTTCTTAGATTCAAAAACATGTTCTATTACATTGTTTGGATTGACTCGCGTTGCAATAATATAGCCTTATTATGTTACGTGCATGGTATGACTAATATAAGGGACAAAAACTTTAAATCTTGCATTTAGTTAACCTAGCAATTCCATCTCTTCTAGTCTAAACATATTAATAAAAAGAATCCATCTCTTTTTTCATTATTTATTTTAAATTTTTGGGAGTATCTTTTAAATTTATTGGCTCTATATTTTATATTCGTATTATTTTTTTGAAACCCACAATAAAAAGGAAATATAAAAATGATCAAAATGTGTGGCCATTCCTTTTATGAAAGCAAAATAATTTATTTCTTATAAGTTATTGGCTCAGTGCCTGCGGAACATAATAATAGAAAAAACATAAATTCGATATAATTTATTTGAATATATATATGCATTTGATTTAGAAAGCATACACCAAACTTTTTAATCATATATAGCTGGATCCAATTAGAGCTTTCATTGTTCCTTCTCTTTTATCCTAAAGTTCACATCACACAATCACAAGCTCGCAAATTTTCTGAGAAGAACAAAATAATGTGAATAAAAGGGCAGAAAAATACAAACATATAAAATAGAGAAATTGATATTATCTGTAAAAAAATTCATTGAAATTGAAAATGGAGTTCCAATCACACAGAGAATAACAGTAGCTTCACGTAGTCATATTCCCAAGTACAAAGATCAAAAGTGGCGACATGTGATGGGATGTCAAATTATCAACATGTCTTTCTAATTTTTTTTTGTAAGAGATGGGCAGGGAAAAAAATAAAAAATGAATTTGTATATATATATATATATATGAATGGGTTGGATGGTGATGAATTTGTATGTATGTATGTATGTATGTTATACCCCACCTGCGCACTCACTTTTTTGTATGTATTATAGGTAGAACGTGAAGGGTAACCCTACCTTTCTCCCCACGCTCTGCTAAAGCTGCATTTTTTAAACAGATATTGTTTGCTGAATTATATAGAGTGGTCCTGCCCTCCCTGCCTTCTTATTTCTCCACCATCTCTCAAAATAAACATATTATTTTAGCATTGCCCATTTTTCTATTTTTATTAATTGCATGTAATTTTTTTAATTTACACAAAATTAAAATAATAATAATAATACTTGTAAGTTGTAACTTAACCTTGAAACTAATGAACGCCCATCACTTTTTTGTTTTTATAAATACCTTCCTTTTCCTGCTCTCGTTTGCCATGACTCTTTCCAGCTTCTTCCTACCTCCCATTTTTGCACACACTTACACGTAGGTTTCTTGAATTTCTTTTGATGTTTGGAGAATTTCATCAATTCAAGAACTCATGTGTGGGTTTTGGTTTTCTTTCTATTACTACTCTTGACTTCATCAAACTCTCTCTCTCTCTCACTCCCGCGCAGCACACACCCATACACAGAGAAGTATATGTGTGTGTGTGTGTATATATGTGCAGATGAGAAGAATCCCTTTCATGCTTTTCCACAGCTTTCTTGAACTTCTTTGGTGATGAATATTTCAAGAATCGTACCATGAGAAGTTCAAGAAAGCTGTGGGAAGACATGGCTAGTCTGGATTTTGTGCTTTCTTTTATTATTTTACTTTAAAATTTAAGACTAGAGATGGAATTAATTACACTATGAAAGCTAGCTAGAGCAAGAGCACTGCCATGGCCCATGGATCCCGTCGACCCATCTCTATACACGGTAATTCTTATTTTGCTTTCTTAATTTACCGTGTCCTAGCTTCTCATTTTGTATATATACATATATATATATATATATATTCATAATTGCATTTTCCTGCAATATTACTTTAGATAATGCTAGTTAGTGCTTAATTATATGCTTTGTCTACTCAAATTTAATTGTGTGTCTAATTTAAGTTGAGAAAGCTTAATTTGCATTACAGAACTTAACTAATTTTCTTGTACACTATGTATCAAAGAACATAACGAAGTTACAATTATAATTTACATAGTTATTAGTAAAAGTGAACTAGCTAGTATTTCCTTTCACGATTCTTCTCAAGATAATTAATATGGTTGAGTGAATTTTCTTTTCAAAATAAAAATGTCCTCTCTCTTGATAGTGTAACATTGTTTGTATGTAGTAATTTTGCAGTGGTTTGTTGATCCGAAGAGTATGTTTTGCTTACTGCGCGCATGATTAATATTAGGTAATCAAGTGATAATGGACACTAAACATATTTACTACATTAATAATTGTAATTAGTATTAGCAACATTGTATTTCTAGTGCATGGTTCAATCAAATTCAAGTTCTCAACTAACTAGAATGTTAATTGGGTGCATATATAATTGCGAGTTATTTGTCATGTCATGTTTCGAATTATAAATGAATGTTCATGTAAGTTAATTGCAAGTGATATTTGTGAATTTATACATGAAATTAATCTATGTACATAATTTATTATAAACTAACCGTATCAACATCTAGCTAGGCTCCGTCAAATAATCGATTTTCCTTACCTATATATATTAAAAATTAGGTTATTAATTACTTCATCATATACTCTTGTTATTAATTTGGATTCTCCACCTAAAATTATATATATATATATACACTACAAAAAAATTTTCCGTTACTAAAACAAGAAATTCCGTTACTAAACGTTTTAGTAACGGATTTATCCGTAGTAATATCGATGGTTGCTAGAAAATTTAACAACGGAATGTATTCCGTTACTATATATAACAACGGAATTGTAACGGAATTTTCGTTTTTAGAATGATTTCTTCTATTTTAGTAACGGAACTGTAACGAAAAATTCTGTTACTAAATTTTTAATAACGGATAATTCCGTCATTAATTTCGTTACTAAAATTTTACAAAAATTCCGTAACAATTCCGTTGTCGATTCGTTAAAATTTAGAAACGAAAAATTTTTCCGTCACTATTTTGTTGCTATATAATGCATTTTTTGTAGTGATATATATATATATATATATATATATATATATTTCCCTTTTATGCATGATCCCACAATACACATTATTTTAAACTCAATATATTTAAAAATACATGTTAAACTTCACATATATTTTATTTTAATTTTATGTATTTCTTTTTCTATTAAAAATATATACATTTTGCAATTTTTTCTTAAAACTCATGTCTACTAATGCATTTTTTGTAGATGAAATATATTATATTTAAAATTGAACCTAATACTTATTACTTTGTAAATTAACTTTTTATACTGGGTTAACACATACATACGAAATATAATATATTTTCCTTAAAGGAATTGCGCCTTTGTTCTGAAATTTATTCAGAAGGCAAGGCCCTTGAAGGAATTTTAGCAATTAAATTAAGTCGTCTGGAAAAGAAAAAGAAAAGAGAAGAGATTTAGGCTAGTTAGGGAGAGACCGACACTAGCTCGCTAGGATTGGTCCATTTGTGTACTTTGAGGATTTATATACTTATATATATATTCTCACGTGCTTAATTAGTGTGTTTGCATCTGATTAGAAGCAACAACTACAAGGCCATGCATCACCATCACTATATTCTAAAGTTTGTCTGCCAAATCGAAATCGAGATCAAGCTCAAAAATTTTAATTATATATATATATATATTTTTTAAATTTAATACAATATTAGTCCATTTTAAAAAAAAATGTGCGTATATAAACTATAGTACTTTGAAAATTTTATTTTTACAGCCCACCCCAATTACAAATTTTGGATCTGCCCTGCCTACACTACCTTTGAAGGTCATAATTTGATTATGACAATTAAACATCATTAACTATATGCATAATATAATTGCTAGTGATTCTAAATAAGCACTATTAATTATGAATTATTATTAATAACATATGATTACATTTAGTTTTATTATATTGTGATACACTCTAAATCTAATTTTAGTTGGAAATTAAAATTGAATTATATAAATAAAGAAAAGTCGAGTTGAGCAGTATGCAATGCATGCACGTACACATGGATCATCTCCAATATATACATACAATTAAGTTGTTAATTCGAGAGGCAGGCGTGCGGTGAGTTTAGAAATATGAAGAAAATTACTGCATGCATATATCAATCATCAATGATTCAAGCAATTCAAGCAATGAAGAGGGGGCCTCTGCTCTCCTCGCCTCTCTTTCTCTTTCTCTTTCTCTTTCTCTCTGTCCCAACTTAAACAAGAGTGGGTGAAGAATGTCATTTCAGGAGTTTGGTTTCTATCACAAATCTAGCTTCAATTGTTTCGTCTCTGTCACCATATATATATATATATATATATATGCATGTATGTAGGTACGAAATTAATTATTATGAATTCCCGTTTTACACGGATCTCTCTCCTACTCTGAAATTTCACAAACATATATTTTTCCATACCTAGCTTTCTGCTTCCCTCTTTTGCACTCTCTCCTCTCTCTCTATATGTTTCTTTTAAGATGCTAATATGAATTATTGTGTGTGTGTGTACACATGTAATCATGTAAATATAAAGTTCCTGCTCACCTCCCAATATCATCATCATATAAAAGGCAACTTTATGTTTATCATCAATCTTCGTCTTTAATTTAATTTGTTTTTTACTACTCTTTTGCTTTTAATTCAATTCTTCTCTCCCTCTCTCTCTTATTGGAGCATGATAACATATATATTTACATCTGAATATCAAAACAATTAATTGATTGAATAATATCAGCCAAACTTCGATATTAAAGGCTAAAACTAATAAAATCCATCCTAATTAATTATAAACACTTGCAGAATATTTATAATTGATGCACAATTAATAAATAAAAATTGAAGGAAACTATTGGGAAAAAATACGAAAAATAATAAGCGTAAAACATGTGACGTATGGGTCTCAAAAGAACGTGGTATACCGATTGCAAAGCTTTGACAATATTAATATATTATAGTTTTTTTCTCTCATGTGACATTACTAAATTCATTATTTTAATAATATTTATAAAATTTTAACGAATCGTGTAATTGGCATCTAGTAATAAAAATTGAAGGTTAAAAAGAATATATACCCATATATAACGATGAAATAGTAACTGTATATAATGATGTATTATGTATGGTTACAGTACCTATTAATATACAGTTACGAAATTAAATTAGAACGCAAGGAACCGAAATTGGATATATTTATGGGAATTTTTTTTTAAAAATAATAAAATTAGAAAGTGATATTTGAAGGGCCACAAAAATTGGAATAAATGAAAGGGCCCCAAATATAATTGGTACTACTATTATAGAGGAGAGTAGAAAAGCATTTTTGGTTGGAGGAAAATCCAAAGTTATTTCTCTACTCCAGATGTTGGTCACCTTTTAAATGATACATAATTAATGTGTATTTATATCATGCATAGTATACCCTCCCTCATAAACATTCACCTAACCTTAACTGTAATTGGTGACTGTTAATGTCACTTATGACACATGACAAATAATTAATAATTATCATTTTTCATTCAAAATTTATTTTTATTTATAGTTTAATAGTATTAATTAAATAATAAAATAGAAAAACATAATAATAATAATTTTTATAATATTCATAAAAATAGGAAATCCATACATGAATAATAATAGTAATAATTATATCATGGTTTTATTGAGTAATGAGTATGGTAGGGGTCAGCGAACGCTGTCTTTCGCGCGGCCGTTGAGCCATCCGTGCGCTGGATCCGTTGGGACCAGCGGTCGCTGTCCTTCTCTGTCTGGCTTTGTCTGCTTTGCTGAGGGTGCATGTCAGCGGTCTCCTAAGGTACGCGGTTGCTGACCGTGATGCTCATGTCTCTCGTTATTTCTTCAGTCTTTACACGTCTGGATCCCATAATTTATGTCTTTGAGCCTATGATACTGAAAGTCAAAACAACACGTAATTTGAGCCCAAAATCTCACAAAAAACAGATAAAATGCGAGAGTGATCACAATAAAAGCATAAGTCTACGAAAATTGACTAAACAGATGTCTCATGAAATGCTCCTGTAGCATGCTTTATTGAATTAGAAGCAGCTGCAAGGTCATGGAAACTTTTTTTGTTCTTGAATAATACATGTATACTTTTTATTAGTAATTCATGTACCTCTAAATAACGGAAGTGTTATATAATTATATATATGTTGAGTATTTAGATCTGTCTTTCCTAGCTATATCCTCCTATATTAAATTTTTATTTAAATATTCTCAGCTTTTGTCTAATAAATTGTCTGCTCAATTGATGGACGAGTGGTTCCCCTGTTCACGTATTATGTTAAATATGATTCGACAATAATATTGATCAAGATAAGTAACTTGAATATTTTAGGCCAACACTAGGCTACTATATCATCTTTTCTTCTTCTTACTCTTATGCTTTTTGGTGGGGGAGTGAATTGCTATTTATGCAGTTTTAGTTCTGAAAGACAAAGGAGCAACTTAATGCTTCCAGTTACCAACCTGACTCTATCATAGAAATTCATGTTATAATCACCTCATTTGCAATATCATTGTTATAGTTTTTTGAATTCTAAGTTTGCATAATTTCCTGAAAGGAAGTGTAGATAAGCATGGTAATAATGCAAAGGCGCATATGCCTTTATGATAGGTGAAAAGTCACCCCTGATCCCTATCGCTTAGTTGTCACCCTTAGTTAGAAACTTCCAGCAAAAAACATTGTAATATTATATCTTAGTGCCTTATGAAGTTCCAGACACTGAAGATATGCTATTACTGCCGTCGTCTCTTACAGGTCAACGATTTGGAAACTAAACTTCAATCTTCAAAGCAGATTGGCATAGAAAATATTGAGCTTGCACTTTCTCCCGAGAGGGAATTTTACCCAGTCACAGTGGGATATGCAGGAAGTGAAAAGAGAGTATATTGAGATGGAAGTCAGATTGAAAGCAGCGCAAGTTTGCATGTATTCTTATATGTGCAACTTCTAATCTACATTTTCAGAAGACATAATATAGTAATCATGAAATCTCAAGATAAAAATACTCATGCGGAAGAGGCAAAAGCTTCATTTGTTAAAGAGATTGAAGCATTGCAGCTAGATTTGGATTCTGCTAGGGAGCAACTTAAAGACCTACTAAATTATATTGAAGAAGCAGTCTTGAAATCAAAATCAGATCTTGAACTTCAAGGTAATTTGTTATTTAGTTAAAATGCAGTTATCAATTTTTTGCTTAAACCGAATGGAAATTTCAAAAACCTCTAGAATGATTACTGGATGGCTATATGCTCGAGGCAGAGAGTCTCCTCTGCAATTTTCAATTGTTCCCGAATCACTATTTTTAATTGCATGTGTTGACTGATGTGGTCTTCTGTGACCTTGGTCTCATAAATGAAACTCTTGAATGCAGAATAATAGATCATGCTGATGTTCTTCTCTGCAGACAAGACTACAAAAGGAAAGGACGAAAAGAGAGTATTGATTCTGCCATCATAATATTGTTGCATGAATGTGCAAAATATGGAGTGGAGATACTAGCAACTTCAGAAAATCATATTGGTCTTCTTCGGGCAGAGGTAATCTCACATGCAACAGCACTTTATTCACATGAGTTGATCGCCATTTGAGAAATGAAATAGAGCACTAGCTTGCTTTAAGACAGCCTCACTAACGATTTATGTAAACCGGCGCAACTCCTTGCACAAGAAGTTACAAGATTCATGTCGCAAGTTCAAGTTGCGAAAGTTAAAACTTGATGACAACAGATGATGAATTGAGGAAGATGCTAACAGATGTTCTCATTGTCAGTCAATGCCATTTTGAGGAACACAGGCAAACTCCGTTATCGGCCGTGCTTCAGAAAAAATGGATTCAACAACTTTTTCTGAATATTGTGAATTTATTTGCATACGAGTCCAAATGATAGGCGATGCTTTTATGCCTTCTAGATGATGTATTAAAATAATTTAATTGTATCGGCCACTTATTTTATAGTAGTTGATACACCTAATTGTGCAATAATGATGGTTTTCGATCTGAAAATTTTATATGCGCATTTACTGCTCTCAGTAGGCCTACTTGTGGTTGTTGAATAATAAAATTAGCTAGGTTCATGCTCCCTCCTATTTTTCATAATTTTTAATAAACGATGTTTTTACCTTTTTACCTTTTTAAAAACTAAATGATGATTGATACTTTTTTCAATTATACCCTTATTTATATCATAAAATTTTATTTCTATTTCATCACATTCTCAATATATAATTAAATTGTTTTCACACTTAAATTTACTTTATACGAGGAGCTCTTTTATTATTTTTAGACTAAAATAATTAAAGTTATAGAAAGTAAATTAACATTAAACAAGGTTAATATAGGTATAAAAAAAGTTCTTTTATAGTTGTGCATAAAGTCAAAACATCATTTAAAAAAAATAGGAGGGAATATTTAATAGTGATGCTAACATATTAAATAATATAATTGGATAACACAAAACAATAAAAATTTACCACTGAATTGCATAGTTAATTGGATAAGACATAATCTGGAGATACATTCAATTGTACTACAGGGACAATGGACAGAGACTACTTGTCTGCGCCGCCAAACATACCCATCATATCCTTTGAAGAACCCATTTGCTTCATCAAGCTTTGCAAGCCTCCCATGCCACCAATCTGCTTCAGCATCTGAGGAGGAAGCACTTTGCTCATGTGCTGGGCGTTCATGTTTCGTGATAGGGCACTCATGTCTCCTTTCTTTGGGATCTTAAGACCCTTCATCTTGCTCCATATCTTCGCCAGCCGCTTGTACTCTTCCAACATTTCCATTACGTCCCTTATGGGGCGCCCACACCCTCTTGCTATACGCATGATACGGGATTCGTTCATGAGCTTCGGATTCGTGCTGTCCAACTCTGTTATATAACTTCTTTTGGTGAGTTCATGCAGTATAACTTGGTTCGTGTATGAGTGTGTGATTAGAAATAAATTTTGGAGTAGCAAACACCTAACTAGATGATATACTCAAATGTAACAATACTCACCTTCATTAGTCATCGAGTCCATCATAGTCATGTATCTTTTAATCTTTGCCTGGCTTTCCTTTTCACGGCCCTTAGGCATCAATTCTTGACTAAATCCTGGAAGCATAGAGAATACCTTCAAACAAGAAAACATGGCCGGTTAAGTACGCAACTACTATCCAGTAACAAACACAAGCATTAAAGGACCTCGTACGTTTGTAAGACCATATATATCCATTCAGAAGGAAACATATACTAGATTTTCTAACTCAAACAATGTGCAGTAATGTATAACATATAATAGTAAAAATAACCCACCTAAGCACATTAATCTTCTCTTTCTCGTGTTTCAACACAATGCAGAGAGCACTTTTTTAAGAATAAAAAAGCAAAATGAATGGTATCATGTAATCAATTAATAGGGTCACACAACAAGGAAGTTCAACTATAAAACCAACATTGATATATATCACTAAAGCATTGACTTGAAACTGAACTATAAAAGATCTATATCCATCAGAGACTGTGGCTCGGACTTCTAGTATAAACTAAAAGGTGAATCAAAAACAACCAGAAACTCAGGAAACGAAGTAGTGGTGCAGTCGCAACAATGATAGCTACATCTAGAGCAAGAAATTATAACTCAACTGAGATAGGGAGACAACTAACAGACCTGACCAATAGGGCCCATTTTGAGTATATTCTGAAATTGCTCGTACATGATCCTCAAAGTAAAATTGCCTTCTGAGAGCTTTTGGAGAAGCTCAGGCTGTTGGTCCATAGGAACAACTTCTTGAATCTTGTCCATGAACCCAGACCAGTCACCCATACCTGTGGTAGATCAACTTATTAAAAGCTTGTTTAAACAAGACTATTAATTGCAGCCATAATTAGA
This sequence comes from Leonotis leonurus, assembly GCA_026898415.1. Lineage (NCBI taxonomy): Eukaryota > Viridiplantae > Streptophyta > Magnoliopsida > Lamiales > Lamiaceae > Leonotis > Leonotis leonurus. The sequence continues at coordinate 1,015,835 of JAPKLX010000029.1, forward strand.
ATGCTGACCTAAAAGGCGGCTAACAAATGGTTTAACATCAAATATCTCGAACTCATCCATGTGTTCACCCGTTCCAATAAATATGACTGGACTTTTTGTAGCCGCAACTCTGTAAATGGAGTAAAGGATCAAAATATCTTCCACGAGATAATATAACAGGTAATTTTTGTCTGGTACACCATTATATAAATGAATCACAATCAATCACACATTACTTTCTACTGCATAATTAAAAATTGAAATGTTTTTTCAACACTTACGCACTGAGAGCACCACCTCCCTTAGCATGCCCATCCATTTTCGTGATAATCACAGCTCCGACGGGAACACTTTGCTTGAATGCTTGAGCCTGATCAAACGCAGCCTGACCAATACTGCTATCCATGACAAATAAAACAAGATCTGGTTTCTGGAGTGCACAACAGAAGAACTCGTCATTATCAATTATGAGATACAAATAGAAGATCCGAAAATACCATGACGGCATACCGTTGCTTCAGAAACTTGACGCATCTCTTCAAAAAGTGCCACTTCTTGCTTGTGACGTCCACTGGTATCAACTATTATGAGATCGCAATTTTCCTTCTTAAATCTCTCAACTCCTTCAACGGCAATTCTTACAGGATCGGACTCTGTATAGCTGTTACATAAGTTACATAACACCATTAAAAATAGCAAATGGAAATTCTAGATAAAGTAACATCTGCTATTAATATAATATAATACTCCCTCCATGACTCCGTCCATGCATTTGTTATTCATTTTATCATTTTAGTACGTCCATAAAACTGTAACCCAATTCTTTTTTTCCTTTTATGTAGGTGGTCCACTCTACTTTATACACACAACTCAATTAAATACAATAAATCAAGTGGGAATAGAACTCCACTCATTACACAATACACCTTCAGTCAAACTATTTTCTTAAGACGCATGTTGGGTCAAAGTGGGCAACAAATTCGTGGACGGAGAGAGTATTCCACACAGTTGAGCCCCAGTTTTCTTAATGAATCATATTTGTACACGAAAAATACAAGAGTGAAATGAGAATGAAAACAGAAGAGTACAGAAAAGTTCATGAATTAGTTTCCCTTCATGATTGTTCACAATCTTCACAAGAAGAGCTATATAATATTACTGACTGAATATAATTTAGTCATTTACTAATACTAAGACATATTTAATAGAAATGAGAGTTGTCACATAATTATATATTACACCATCTGCTAAACTTTTAAAAAGGGGGAAATCGAAGAACCTGAATTTCTTTAAGGATTAGGACATTTTGATAACTAAGATGAAAATCCATTCAAATGATCTCATTCATCATGTAATGAATCATTATTAAGACTTAAAAGAGTAATATCCATATATACATACCTCATGTAATTCAGTAAACAAAAGAATGATTTCAGTTCTTAATCTCAGCAAGGGTGATATTATTCATTATTCTGACAGGATTTTGAAAGCTAAGGAATAATAATCAATCAAATAATATATTAAATTATTAATAGAAAGTATACCTTCCATAAAAAGGAATTTTGGCTTTTGTGGCATTCTGCTTCAACTGATCGAAAGCACCAGCTCTAAATGTATCTGCACAAACCAAAGCTGGTTTATAGCCTTTCTTCTGGTGGTAGTATGCATACTTTGTACAAGTGGTTGTTTTCCCAGATCCTGAAATCAGGTGCAAGCCAGAAAATTTTAATGTGCATACATATCAGAAGTTGAACAGCAAAAAAAGGTAATCACAGAATATTAATACAAGTAACATTATACTTTAAACCCATAAACATGAACGACTATCATGGATTAACATGCTCTAATGTCATGATAACAGCATACCTTGAAGACCAACAAACATTACAACACTAGTTTTCCCTTTCTTTGGAGTGAAAGCAGGCTTCCCTGGATCCAGTATCTTGCATAGCTCATTAAAAACAGCCTATAAAGAAAGAAAAAAATGTAACTGCAGAGGCGACTGGCGTAAGAAAAGATAAACCAGGATCACAGTTTTTTTAGCACTACTCCAGTGGGTGAGTGAATTGGGGTATTCTCACAGAAATGGGTAAAAAGCTTTAAGTGGTAATACTAACAAAAGCAAAGATGGACATACTTGCATATCACTCATGGCTCAACCACATGCTTATATACAAACTAGCTTTGGAAAATCGGACCACTCAAAAAAGTGGATGAGAGCTAGCAACATAGACATGCCTAATTTAGGAGAAACCGTTAATGAATATGACTAAGATTTCAATGCTCTAGATTTTCCACGAAAATCTTCTATACTATTTAGCATTACTAAGAGACATGATTAGAAAGACTGGTTCAGACGAAAAATACAAATTGAATGCTATAGCATCTGCCTTAGACAACATATGAAATTTTCAAGATGGAAGATGATAAGTGTTTGAAATTCTATATGATGAACTTAATAAAACAATAAACCATTATGATAACATAGTATTGCTCTTCAAGTTTCATTTGGAAGCAATATACACTTCAAAACCTCAAATACTCTTCACGTCTTTTCAAAATATATTTGAAACATCAACCTGGACCTTCATATGATAAAATTCATACCTAAATCTCAAACAATTACGTCAATCCAAAAGACATTTTTTGCCACTTAAATAATACGAAATATTTAATAAATAATAAAACATGTTGGTTATAATTGTTTTCCAACAAAGAAAACTAGATCACTTGCACCTTAGACGAAAGGTCTCATAAGCTCAACTCGAGAATTTCCTTCAATAAAAACATTTTTCTTCTAATGGAAACAAAACAACATCAAAAAGGAAAAGAAAAAGAGTCACTGAAACAAAATTGAAAATAAATAATCTCCATCCTCACCTGCTGGATGATTTTGCGCTTATTGTGACCAGCAGCAAGATCGTCTAGATTGACGATCTTCTTGATGTTGGTCTGCATATCGCGGACGAGCTTGAACTGAACATCGGATTGGAGAAGCGCACGCGTGATCTCGTTCAGACAATCGTTGAGCACTTTCTCGTCGATTATCGTCGCATTGCTCATCTGCTGAAGAGCACGCGAGATGCTTCCTCCTAACTGCGCGAGCACCATCTTGTCCGATCGGTAATGACCAGATTGGAATTAGGGTTTAGCTGAGAAAAGGTTCGCCGGTAGAGGAGAGAGGCGATATCTACAGACGAAGCCAAGTCTTTGGGATTTTGTGAAATTAGGATTATCAGAAGAATTCTTGCTTAAGGCCTAAATTTTTTTCGTATGTTTTGTGTCCATTTTCCTCTTCTTCTTCTTTTTTGGCATTTTATTTGTTTAGTCTGACTGTGACCAGGGGTGAGCATGGTTCGGTTCGGTTACCGAACCGAAAAAATAATGAAAATCGAAAAAAAATCGAACCGAAAAATATAAAACTAAAACCGAACCGAAATAACCTTGAACCGAAAAAAAACAGAACCGAAATTTTTGGTTCGGTTTCGGTTAAAAACCGAAAAATCGAAACTGGAAAATATTTAATAAATAATTATTAAAAACATATTTAATAAGTAATATTTAATATATATTCATATATTTAATAAGTAATATTAATTAAATAATTATTTAATAAGTAATATTAAATATCTATTTATATATTTAATAAGTAATATTGATTAAATAATTATTTAATAAGTAATAATAAATAAATAATTATTAAATAATATATTTCGGTTCGGTTTTCGGTATTTCGGTTTTTTTGATGTCAAAACCGAAACCGAACCGAAAAATCAAAATTTTATAAAATCAAAACCGAAATCAAACCGAAAAGAAAAAAACCGAACCGAAATTATCGGTTCAGCTCGGTTCGGTTCGGTTTTCGGTTTTTTACCATTTTTTGCTCACCCCTAACTGTGACATCAAATCTCTCATGTAACCTCGCGGTCACCATCCGCTCGGGTGATTAGGGATTTTTAGTGTAGCAAATAATGTTTTAAGATTTATAAATCTCAACAAAAATCTATTATAGAAAGAAAAAAAGTTCAACTAAATTTTATTATTATTGGTAATTATATTTTGGTAAAATTCGATTTAAAAATATCAATCCAAGATGTTTTAATAAAATATGAATTAAGAGTGTTATATTGGGTAGAGTTTGAATTTACTTAATATATTATTGTTAATCTAAGTCGTGTATAGTAAATGAATGAATCAACGAAGATATCACTAACAATTTCATAAACGAAATAACAGGTTTTGTGCACGGATAATAACAGATTCACATTATAAGAAAATGAAATATCAATAATATATACAGACCTTTATAAAATTGCCTAATGATGACGATATGATTAACCAAAATCTGATCTTGACACGAAGTAATATCGTAAATCTTAATGAGATTCGTAGTCTTTTGTGATCAATATAGTATGACAATACAAGACAGTCAGCAGCAGTCTTTTATGTCAGCTGAGATAGAAATCCACTCTTATCAAAATAATTAATAATTTAGTATACTATATTATGGAGTATAATTTATAAACCTTTTATGATAGGCATATGACGCACACTGGTTCATGTCGAAAATGAAAATAATAATAACTAACAGAATCTCAATAGAAATGTATGAAAAATTACAATAAGCTACACCTAACAACACCTACAATGTATATATGATGCAAAAATTGACAGACACGTACTAAAGATTTGCCAATAGAACGTAGAGCCAAAAATAATTACTGTGATATCAATCTTTAAGATAATTAATAACGGGGTTTAGGCAGGAAACATCCCTATCTTATATATTGTTTTATAAAAGTATCATGGTTTCATACATAATCTTAGTATCGAACATCTTTCCTTGCAACATATTGAAAACCTAGGCAGCAAGCAGCACAAATAACAACTCCTTTCAACCTTTTTATTAAAATACATCCGGATTGAAACGCCCTGGAAAGGTGTTGTTCAGCTGTGCATGTTGCAAACGCAATGTCAAGGCGTAGTTGTTTGCCTGTAGATGTAGCAAGTCAACACAAGTTTAACCAGTTAAGACAAAGCTCGTCCATTCATTCACATATAAATTCCCTTCCGGATATTTAAAGACATGGATACACACTCCCCACTCAAGAATTTGTTGAACATACAACAAAATAAAGTTTATTGCACTAACCTCAAGAGTTCGCAATTGCTCCTGATAATGTGCTAGCAATTGCTTTACATGCTGCACCTCCCCGTTCTTCTCATCATTTTCTTTTTGGCGCTCATGCTGGATAGCTACTGCACGTTTAAGGATGATATTCTCCTTAAGAAGAACCTCAATTTGATCCTTCAGCATCAAATTTTCCTAGAATGACACAAATATAATTAATAAAAGGAATTTAATTTTCCACTTTTCATGCACTGGTACCACCAAAAGCAACGTATTTCTTAGAGATCAATAAGCATAGTATTTCAGATTCAACATCAGGATAGACTCGATAATTTTTAGCTGATAACTGGTGAAGCTGCAAAAGGCACCACAAACTTTATCTGGCATGAATCTCAACATGTTTGCAAAAAAATTGCAAATAAGGATCAACAGATCTCAGCTACACTATTTTCAATTTATTTCACCATATGGTATGTCAGAAATATAAGGTTACCAACCTTATGAAAACTTTGTGTGGCCCCAAGACTGGCCCGAGAGCTGATGGACTTCTCCAAACTCTCCAATATGGTGGCTGCTCGGAATCTTGCATCATCCATGCTGGTAGCATTACTCATCTCCCTCACAAATAAATTGACCCATTCTGCACCATCTGCTGGTAGGTTATTTTGAGTTTGATGCTCCTCCTGCAAGGGAACTGAATGCCCAACAGTTTGTGTAGCAACTGTCAGTAAGATTCTATCACAATTACCAATTTACCACACATTCTAAACAAAAGTTTCTAAATCATAAAAAAACATTATTAGTTTGAGGGACCTTAGGAAAGCCAAAACAGCATCCTCATGTTATAATTTTTATATAAGACTATCGATTTTATATGATCTTATAGGCACACTGCAATTTTTTCCTTTGATTTGCTTATTCAGTTATACTTGAACTAAAATGTGATTCTGTGAATAAATAGATTATATATATTGTATACATTTGTTATATTATACGAGTGCCATGTCATGTCCATTAGAAAAGCCTAGGAAGAAAAACAGATTGAGATAAAGACATGGTGCTTACTAGGCCTAGGAGGCCAAGCCATCTCAGCATGAACAGAGGTATAGAGAATTCTACAACCTTGGCTGTAAAGCATGACTTAACTGTCCATTAGTTGCATTTTTACAACGGATCAAATAATATGTTTGCTAATGTCTCAGATTCCATTACTCCAAAATTTACCAAAGCAAATATTCATTGTCTGTCCGCATTATAAGGTGGGAGTGTTTTCTTATGTAATTTCCAACTGGAGATGAATCCACATATGAATAAATGAATGCATCTGAGTAGATTCATTAGATATAATAACATACAACTATACAAGCAATAATTATAAAAGAGAGCAGAGGCACAAATCAGGGCATGGGATTGACTCGTCTACTGAAAGCCAAGTGTGTGAATCCGAATCCTAATCATCAACCAGTATGTCCTCACATTGTTCAAATAAATATAAACATGTACCTTTTTCAATGGTTGCACTTTCTTCAGCACTTGTGTCAATCTTGCCCTTCACATGTCCGAGAGAAAACTCATGAAGTTTCTTAATAGCCAAATCCAAGTTATTGACGGACTCTTCCAAAGCTCTATCTAACAGCTGATAATAGTCATGAAATTATATGAGGCCAAGCGTCTACACAAGTTTAATGAGATCAAAACGCAATAATATACCAACTACCAACCAACAGCGTAAAGGAGAATCTCCAATCACATCCTACAAAAAGCCTAGAAGCAGAAACAAGAAGGGTGTTGATCATATTTCAATTTACCTGTATGTTTATTCATTGAAATCGAATTGCAGGCGAAACAACCCCCAATAAGCTTATTCGTGCATGAATATATAAATCGAAATGAACCGGGCAAAAACTTTTATTTGCTTAAACGATAAACATTACGTGATATTCAATAATTTCTACCATCAACTCCAATAATCCAGATCTGCCGAATACTGAAATCCTAAAACCAGAAAAAAATAGTGCGCAAAATGTAAACCTGAATTTCCAGTTCAGGGAACAAAGCCCTGAGCTGATCAATCGAACTCGTTTGAGCCGGCGGCGAGTACGTGAACCGAACCGGCGACGTCGATGAAGAACATCGGAACTTCTTGTACGCTGGTGGAGACGAAGCGGTCGGAGACGACGCTGCGGCGTCGACGTCCTCGAAGAACGACCTCTTGCCACACACAACCGCGGACATTCTTCAACGAATAGAAAGAATAAAGTTATAAATTCGATTGTTCGTATATAGCTGGAATTGGAAATGGAAAAAGAATCGAATCGAAAACTAGGGTTAGGGTTTTAAGGGGGTATCGGTGAGATTCAAATCTTTTGCTTCAGGGTAGATCAAGAGATGTACTTTTCTTCCGTTTTCTTCTACGCAATTGTTATTCGGCGGCGGTGGTGGGTTTTATATGGGGAGCGCCGCTTACGCAAATTTTATTTAAACTCTTTCCTATATATTCTTCAATATTTACTAAATATTGTTTTAAATTAACAAAATTAGAAAATAACGGTACTGATATACTAAAATTCAAATACATTAGATCATTAATATTGTATCGTATTAAATGCCTACCTTTATTTTTGAACTCTTAATTTGGAAAAAAAATTATAATATCAGCAAAAATTAAATAAAATCAAAGTTGTAAAGGAAAATAGTAATTATATTGTCACGTAACAAAGTAGATTATTTGAATTGTTCATCATATTTTATTCTTCTAAAGAAAAGGTATTCCATACGTAAATGAAAACATCTTTTATGAAGGCATATACGAATTTAAAAAAAAAAAAAAGAACTTAAAATTATGTATTTGGTAAGTAGTTAGAGATTTTCCACCAATTAAGGAAGTGTTTCTGGAGAATAATTAAGGATGGTATCTTTAGATGAAAATATTATAAAGTGATAATAAAAATATATATTATTTAAATTTGTGAGTGTAATAAAGATATTTTTAAAAGAAAACGATTCAATTTATTTGGGACGATCCAAAATGATATACATCTCATCTTAGTTGGAACGGAGGAGTATTATTTTTAAACCACTTTACTATCATATATAAATATTCTCTTGAAAAACTCTTATAATTATTATCTTAAAATGACGAATAACATTGTCTCCAGACTCTCCACCAACAAAAATAAAGAAGAAAGATTGGAGCTTGAAATATGTTGGTTTGAATGTAATCTTTGTGAATTCACATGATTATTTGAAATATGTTGGTTTGAGTGTTGGTTTGAAATACTTATCTTTCCTCTTCCACAATTTTCAAATTTCCCATATGTCAATTGTACTGTCTAAAATAGATGCTCGTTTTTTTTGACTTGAGTTAATATAAAATACTATAAGGTTTGATAACTTTGATTTTATTCCAAACCAATTAATTCATATATAATGCCTTTTGTCTTGGTGGTATTATTACTCATGTCACATTTTAGTCATAGTCCTCTATGTATATAGACCCGTTTACATATATATATATATATATATATATTTAATATTAGAGATTTTTAGTTTGTATGATTTATTTATTATGTTATATTTATATATTGGTTAGAGTTGTTCCATATTTAAGGGTATAGATATATTTTAACTATTATTTAATTAAAACTCTTCCTTATAATTCTCAACCAAATAATTCAACAAACCCTAACTCTATTTAATCCCGCACCTTTATTTCCTTATAAAAACCGTTTAATTCAAAATTACTTCACCGATCAAATCCTCTCCCTTTTCCCAAATAAAATTCTTCCCCATCCAGAAGTTGTCAAGCATCATTTACGTTCCTTTCGTTGTTGTCGTTCCCGATCGATCAGTTGATTGCTACTGTGGGTCTCTTATATTATATGTGGGTGCGATTCCGTGATCTTATATCTGTCTATTGTTGTGTGGATCTCATTTGCTATCAGGTGGAGATTTCTATTCCAGTTAAATGTAATTGCTTATATTTTTATTGTATGCGTTACATGTTACGTTTTGTGTTGAAATGCCAACTATGCTATGTGATATTCTTTATGCTATCGATCTATGAAAAGTCTTGCGCAAGCGTACGAAGGCCAGAGACTTAGTAAAGGGTCCGGGATCCGAAAGGATTCTTGGGTAAAAGCCCACCGTGCAATATGTGATATATTATACGGGCATTTACATGATTCGTTTACGTGTCGTTTAAATATATGTTGTTACATATCCCCACGGAGTATGTGGTTATACAGACTAAAGAGGAGTCCGACGTTGGCGTGGTGGTAGTAGATTGACTCGTTTTTATTTTATATCGATTGAATTTTAGATTTATTTTCCGTTATTTTTATTTGAAGACTCAAATATTATTTTTAAGCTTCCGCACTATTGTTATTTGAACCTTTTTCAATATTTTTATTAATTAGATTCAAGGAGTTTTATTTCTTATTATTGGGAAAATAGTATTTTTTTTTTATATCTTCAAAAATTAGAACGTTACACTCTAATTCTATCAATATTATTTATCCCATCATCCATCAAACCAAACACCACTTTATCATCTCGATTCTGAATCACATTATCTGTGATGATAATGCTTATACCAAACAAGGTTGAAGTATATACTCATCAAAGTCATATAAGAAAATTACTGCATTTTATTCACCAAACTCATAGATGTGAATGGAAGCATAATACAATGGTCACATGGAGAATATAAATACTAATAGAAAAAAAGTAATAGATTTCCACAAAGGAGTTGTTGAGACTGCCCCTAGCTTACCGAAGCAAGGTAAGAGACTCTGTTGCAGTGAAGTGCAGCTGCGGTGGCCATTATTCCCGTCGAGGATAACTCGATTCACACACCTCCGCGTTTATGCTTAGAACGATGTTTCTTGTCACAACTCCACTCCACTCCTCCACTTCTCATCTATCAAAATATTTTGCAAGTAAATAGTAATGGTCATTATGCAGCACATGTTTGTTTCCTGATGCGTCATAAAAGGAATGACAGGATGGCATTAAAAGAATGTTTGAATATGAAAACACTACGGACTCAGATTTCTATTGCCGCGGTTCCACCAAGACATATAGTGGCTTGCCATTCAGCAATCGTCGTTCCTGTGCAAAAGGATGAACATGCTACTCGGTGAGATGGTTTAGCAGCAACAAGACTTCAAATGGTATGTAATTGTTGACACGTTGCTTATGTTTTATTGGAGACCTTGGCTAGAAGCTCGATATTGAGTTTCAAAGAAAAGTCAAATCTCATTTCACATATCAGCTGTAAAGAAAGTTGACTGGCTTGCTCAAATTTTCACATTAAAATGAAAAACTAAGGCAATAAAATAGTCCCAGGCTAAAATTAACTTTAGTTCTACTCCCTTTGAAATCATACATGAGTGGACGTTTACTAAGCAGGATAAGTTGTGATAAGCCTAGATAGATAAAAATAAAATAGGTTAATCTAGTGTTTACTAATTAGGATTAAAATCATAAGATATCCCAAAGTCCGTGATTAATACTCCAATAAGGGATTATTTGTTTGATAATTATCTCATCTAGAAGGGTGAGATTAAAGTAATCCAAAGGAAGGGGATAATTAATTAATCATATCATGCTTAGTAAACACCCGTAGAGTATACGTGAAATTGAGTCGCATTTTGAATTTAATCTAAGACTATGTTCCTTTCTTCCTCGAGCAGTCATAGAAGATCACGAGAACTGCACAAATCGAATATTTTTTTTGCATAGCACACAAACCTACATTAACAAGCTCCTTTACAACAAATAGCACCTAAGAAGCATGGCACTTTCATGGTAGTTGATTTTTTTTTCAACAAAACATATATAGAAATGTTATTTTTCACTCGAAAAACATGAGCAAAGCATTTCAAGAATGCACTTCAAAACTTCCAAAAATGAGATGCAATGCAAAGAAGAATGAACCTCAACTACCTTAAGCTCTGGTAACCCAATAACGCATGCACACTCCACAACTTCAGCACCGTTACGTTCTAAGACAACCGAAATTGCAATAGAAACAGTGAGCTTCAAGCAGAGAAACATATAAGGAAACAGAAGTTTGGAACCTTACCTAGGAGCCTTATTGCTGCAGAAAGAGTCCCTCCCGTAGCCACTAAATCATCAATGACTATTGCTCGTTCCCCTAACTCAACAGCACCCACGTGCATTTCTAGGCAATCTTTACCATATTCAAGCTCATAAGCTTCAGCAATAACTTCACCTGCACAAATTCAGATTCCTAAGCCTACTTCAATGAATATTGATTAAGCTATGTTGGTATGAGGTGATTAATTTAGATGGTGAATTGATTGATCAACTAATGCATAATGAAACATCTATCTTCTACAAGCTTTACTATAATCAAGTATATAATTATTTCTGAAGCTTCATTAGTCCATTTACTAGATTCATGCTGTAAAATTTGAAAGATTTTGCTCAAAGTAGGTAAAAATTTACCTGGAAGCTTTCCTGGTTTACGTAGAGGAATAAATTTGGCACCAATTCCTAATGCAATAGAAGGAGCAAACATGAAGCCTCTTGCTTCAACTCCTACAAAAAGATTCAGATATTTAACTATTTGAGCAAGCACTCAACAACAACCCTTAATCAATCTAGTAGAAGTTGCTAGAAAAAGTTAGGGTGACATGTACAACTTTTGAATCCAATAGTACCACTCCATTAATCTCAGGATGAGGGAGAAAAAGAGAGGTCCCCTTTTCACCAAAAGTTTTGAGTTCAATCAAAGCTTAGAAAAGTGCAGCTATCTTAAAGAAGATGAAAAAGATCATCTTTTGAGCACACCCCATCACCCCATTATCAAGTATACCATGAAACTCAATGTAGAAATTTACATAAATTGAAATTGAAAATGAAAAAAAAAATAAAAATACCAGCCACAACAGAGATATCCATGTCTCGATATCTATCAACAAAGATATCAATAGTGTGCTTCAACACCTTGTGATTAGAGACAAGCGTTGTGATGTCTTGAAACATAATCCCTGCAAATTTTTTGCGTGCAAGAAAAATATATAATCAAGAACAAACAAAAGCATAAACACAACATAAATGTTTTAGTACAATTCCACTTAGCAGAGACATGCATACACACATAAATAACAGAAGAAAAAGATAATAATAATAATTCAACATATGAAAAAAGAAGCAAAAAGAAACCTGGTTTAGGGAAGTTGGGTACAACAGTAATGGCATCAGAGATGGCCTTCAATCTTGTGTCGCCCTTTAAACCGTTCTCTGCTGCAAACATGGTTCTATTCTTTATCTTCCTTTGTAAAATTTTGCTTGAGAAAAAAGAATTTGCTGGAGAGATTCTTGTGTATATTCTCACTCTCTTAGATGTTAAGAGGGTGGAAGACAGAGAGAGAGATAAAATCTATGTATTAAAGACTGTATCTTTGGGTTGGTGGACAAAAGCTCCACTGAGGAAGATCCAATTGCTCAGTGGTGCTATAATTTATACACCAACTTTTCAAATAAAAGAAAATTGATTTAAATTCTCTGTAAATTTACAGAAAAAGGCTGGTATCCGATGCTTTTGATGGATACTTACTTGAATGCATTTTGTCTGGTTTTCTGCTAACGTAAAATGTAATCACTTATATTAGACATCAGACATTAGACATTAGACAGTGAGGTCTTGTCACACACAGGACTTGAGCAACATCCCAAATTATTATGGGATAGTAACAATTTTTTAATTCAAGGGTATGTTCTCTTCTATGGATAAATAAATAAATAATCCTTCCAAATGCAGCACTATTTTATTATGACCTCCATAAGCTTTGAAAAAGTGAGAGATTATAATAACATTAATATAGTATGGTGGATTCCTACCATAATTACGAAACACGATAAATTTAGAGAATTTATCCAGTCTCATTCATATATTCTATTACTCCCAAAACTCCAACCATATAAATTTTAACTGAGAATGTAATATTCTCCAATTGCGGAACATATGATATGACTAAGACAGTCAATTGGGAAAAAGGGCATGGAGATAAAAGAATTTCCATCATTTGTGGTTGTAGCATGTCTATGCAAGTTGGGTATCCATGTACAATCCAATATTTCAATTACTGATTTGAAAGGTAACTAAGTTTATCTAAAAAGCTTTCATTAAAAAAAGTTTCTTTACTTTTGGGAGTAAACTGTGAGATAGTATTCTATTGCATTTTTATCCAAAACAAAATACATGGCATACAATCCAAATCCAATATAAATAATATCAATAGTAGAGTATATATGGATATGGCAAAACGAGTAAGAAAATACTCGATCCGGTCTACAGACCCGATTTTGGACTGATTTGGGCATAGATAATCGAGATCCAATTGAACTGAACCATCTAAAAGCCAATACACGCCTCCATGAAATTTTATGTTACAAATTGTAGTTGGTGCTTACTTGATTGGTTTATATATTTCTGAAGCCGACCTGATCAAATCTTTTACCTTCTTGTGAAACCCATAGGGCCATACTACATCCCTAGAAGTGGTTTAATTAGTAAAAGAAAATGCAAACAAAACCTACCTGGCTTTTATCACAAATTTCTATGGTGTAATCAAACAAAACCCTTTGAGTTTGAGCAAACCAAATATTAGAAGGTGTAGAGATGGTGGGGTAAAAGTTAAGAGAGATGAGTTGTTGGGAGTTGGCAGCAGCAATAGCAATAGCAATAGGATAGGCTAGCATGAAGAATCAAAAGTGGCAGGGCAGGGCAGGGCAGCTCAGGTAGGAGATGCGAGTGGGTCCCTGTTATGTGATGACGTGGCAGAGTCTAATCAGGTGACCTCACCGTCGTACATCTATCCACGTGGTCCCGCTCTCCCGATGTGTGGTCAAGATCTCTGTCGGTTTTCCTCTTCTTCTTCATTCATTCTCCATCACGTCGTAGACTATTTCTTTTCTTCAACATTAAATTTTTAATTCCTTATCTAACAACATCATAGTGTTAAAATGAATTGTAATTGTGGAAATCCAATCAAGTCGTTTCTGAAATTGTAATTATTTTTAACGGTTTAATTTCACATTTATAGGCTCCTCAATATTTTTTTTTACTCCCGTTTCAATTATATTATATTATATTATATAGGCCGTTACGTTTTAAATTATAAATTTATGAAAAATTATAGATTTTTAAGACGGTTTAAAAAAATTGATTCATAATTGAAACTAACAATTTTAGAACTAGAACCAGCGGATCCAAACCATGAATTATAATAACAGTAATGATAAATCTTGAATACCTCTAATGATCACTAATTCTTTTTATTTTTTTAATTATATTAAATTTAAAACTAGGATAACATACACAAACATTGTCACGACCTTTGAATAAAATACTCTCCCAAAATTACAATTAATATACGTCTAGTATGTTTAGATGTGTTCCATATGATAAGAAGAAACATAAGTGAGAATATGGGTAATACAAGTTGGATAGCAATTTGTTGAATAGATTATTGCATTGCCCTTATAATTTTGCTACATCTAACTTAATTTGTACTCCAAGATTTAGGGTAAATTTGGTATCCAAGATACGATTTAGACACGTTTTTTTCTTTTTTTATTAGACTTGTTATGTTGATTTTTGATATTTTTGCCATACTTTAATTATCTTAAATCGTACGTGCCTTCGGATAGTAAAGGAAATATATACCACGTTCTTCATCTATCAAGAATTTGGAGTTTTAAAGGAAAGAGAAGGTGACCAATCATAAGTGTTCATTACACATTAATTTATCACATTAGCAAACAAGCACTTATAATAAAAAAAAGAAAAAACGTGTCCAAATCAACCAAAATAAACTACACGTAATTTCTAGATCGAGTTCACTTCACGAATCAGAAAAATATTAACTATAATTAGTTATGATATACTTCTATAATGTTCACATTAGTGTATCATTATCACCCATGTTAGCATGTAGATAAACTTGCAAATAGTCTTTGATTGAGATCATATCAGCACACCTATGCATTCTTATCTCTCTGCATTATTTTTTTTAATATATTGTCATTCTATTACTACTACTGCTTTATTATCCCAATGGATCTCTTCAATATTCTCAAGATTCTCATCCTAATCAAACGAAACTTTATCCAATCAAATCTTGTGCTATACTCCGCTACTACCTCTTATTTATTTATTATTCAACTATTTTTAATTGGCCCACAAATCAAAATCTAATTTTCACTTTTATTTTTCCATACTCTACTCACTAGTTTGAACTGGCACTGCCTAAGTCACATATCCATGTCATCCAAAAATTAAAGCAAATTATTAATCTAATACTAATTCATTTAACATGTTAATTAAGCATAGATAATAAGCAACAAGTCAAAATAAATCTCTATAAAGACTGAAGCTAATTAAGCAGCATATATGCTTTTTTTGTTCTTCTAAAGTTAGTATAGAAGTAAAAGAATAAGTGATTTTATTTATAATAGATAATAATAATAATTAGATAAAATAATATTGATTGGGGTTGGGGGCAGCAGTGAGCATGGGTAGCAAATAGACAGCAAAATATTGGAATTTGATGAGATTCATAATAAAGGGACCCCGCAAGCACAAGGTACAACCCTATTTAAGCGCACGCGTGCTCTAATTGTCAACCATCATATCCTCATTATTAACACCACACCAGGCCCCTCCATTTCCCTCTTTTTTTTCTCCACCCTTTCTTTCTTTCTTCATTCATATTCATTAATCATGCAATTGCACCACCATCCCTTTCTTTTTTCTTTCTCTCACACAATACTCACTACATTTGAATTCGGATAACCAACATTTTCTATTATATGACCGCACAAAATATATATGACAGAGGCATCTTTGAATTTTCTACTACAGCTCCCATTAAACTAGCAAAAGCATTAATACTTTTTTTCCCGTAAAAATGTACTGTGACAGAGTATCGGGTTTTAAGAAAAAATTATAAATATATTTTTATTAGAGAAATGAACCTGCAAAATAGTAGGGGTAATAATTGTATCGGATTGGATCGTTATCGGGTCAACTTAGTAACAATTCAATCTGTTAAGGTCAAATTTGAACTCGACCTCTTAAGAATATAGCAAATCTGAACTTGAACCAACCTGAATGGTTCAAACCGAACCTAAACTAATATTTTTTTTGAATTGATTCGACACGATAATGACTCAACCAGATAACAAATTGATATTATACAATTTGATAAATCGTGCAAAAATAAATTAATAATTAATATTATACAAATTCTGAATATGAGATGCGTTGCTCCATAATGTATACAGGAGACCGGAGGAGATAATAAAAATGTCAAACATTAGACGTGTAAAGACTGAAAAGTGAATCATAATTATGTTAAAATATATTAATGATAATGTCAAATAATATGTTTATATATTTCAAATAATCTGAACTAAATACAAAAATTGTAGGTCCTTATTGGGTTAACCTGATAATGCACGGACCTAATAAAGATCAACTTAAACCAATTTCATGTTAGTTTGGTGTCGGATTATCATGCCGTATTGGAAATAAGTAGTGAAAAGTGATGGGGTTTACTCATTTTAAAAAGTAAATTTTTGTCTTCTTAAAAAATAAGTTAATATTAATGACACAAATCAAAAAGAAAAATTAGTGACTTTTAATGGGACAAATGGATTATATATTAGTGAAAAAATATTTAATATTTTAATTGTGGATGCAAGTCCAATAAAAAAACAATTGAAATTTAAAGGCCATGTTTTCTTTATTTATTGGAGATATAAGATATAAAACCCAAAGTGTTGGGGATAAGATCAGAATACTTGGAACGTGTTTACTTTCCTCGACACATTAATCTAGGGATTATTAATTAATTACATAGACAAATTGTAAGTTAAAAATTATTAGATCTCGAGTTGATATTATATTCAAGCAATAGTACGTAGTTTATGAAATAATACCGCCACCCTTTAAGGCATCACTTATATTTTGTCGTATACAATAAACATTGAATAATTCAAAAAATTCAATCAATCTAATTTATTTAAACATGTAAAGTAAATCAAATGTCATTTACGATATTGATGATTCAGTGATGGTGCACCACTTGGGATATGATATAACTTTTCTGCTTTAGAATTGGAGATATTCCAATAGATAAGACATGAGAGCACCATTGAATAAACAAGTGTATTATAGTATATATATATAACGCTATGAAGTTTCAATAAAATTGTATTGATGTACATCTAGTGATATATAGTAACTAACATTACATTTTCTTTTTGTCACTTCAAAAGGACCACTCATTGTGAGCTTAGATATATAAATATATATATATATATATATATCCATATTCTGTTACATGATACTATTAATTAAAATTCTCTCCATTCCGTTATTTGTATCTTGTTTTAATACAAAATGTGGGAATTTTTTAATCAAAACATGACATAAATAGCGGGACAGAAGGAAGGAATGTATTAGTTAACCTAACCACCGTTGTAATGAGTTAAGGAGGAAAGATCTAATGAGAGAGTTGAGGATTTTAGCCTTCTTACAGGATGATAAGACATTTACAACTTTGAATTATAGTATAATCTCATCTAAGATTTATCATTTTACCATATATGGCCCACAATGATTGGCTGGTGAGTCTAAAACCTAGGATATAAAGACTAATCCTAGGCTGTGGTATAACATGCTTCCATGTGATGAAATAGTAGTCGTTATATAGTGAAATAGTAGTACAATTTATGATATCTGCATTGTGCAATGCATCATATAAAAGCCAAATATTTCTTTTTATGAGGATGACTTATCATTGGGATTAGTTGTCGTACAGAGTATCTTGAATATACAAAAGTAAAATCGTTTCTATTATATGTGAAAAAGTTGGTGAAGTTTGGTTAAAGTTTACATGTCATTGTTCGCATAACTGATCTGTTTGCACTCATGACTCAACAAGAAAATTATGAATGGAAAGGTATATTAATTTTTTTCTGAAATCCATCTGGGATTTAATCCTTATATGATGTTTACAATGCATTACAAAAGCATATGTAAACAGGTATAAATTCCTACAAAATTTAAGTGCTCAATTCTAAAGAATGTATAATTCTTTAGTTCACAATTGATATCTTGGTGACTCGAAATTCTTGAGTGCAGGCAGAGGAAGATTAATTCGTGTCTTAATTTTGGTGGAAACCTCATTAATAATATCTTGAATTCCCACAAATGCAACTAGGAACTCTGCTGCATCACTTTGGCTCAGCACCTTCTTCACTATCAATTCCAGTGCCTTCATCCTAACTTGCCCAAACACATTAATCAAACACTCAGATATAACATAAAAATAGAGATAAGAAAAGTGATACGGACCTCAGATTTTGGGCCTTAACGATCACACGGTGGACCTTCCGTAGCTCGGTCCTAACACGAGCCAGGCCAGGCACGTAAGGGTCGTGTTGGACCGGGCCGAAAGGTAGATGAAGGACGCAGTTGGACTGGACCTCAGTCATTTCCTCGTCAATGACAGCCTCTTCGTTGCGCATGTCGTTGATGAGGAGGGACAGGGCCCGTTCGACTCCGACCGGGTCCCACACGTCCAAGGATCGGGCTATAGAGCGGAGGAGCTCGAGGATGGTGGAGGGTCGCCAGTCTCCTAGCCAGAACACGGTGGCGACTTCGTGGGGCAGGGCCCATTTGGGCATGAGGAGTTCGGCCAGGTCGGACATTTTGATCGGGTTCATGGCCCGGCCGTAATGGGCCTTGAATCGGCTCAGTTGCTCGTCGATCAGTTTCTGAATTACCCATCTTACCTTGAGCTGTTTCTTCAGCTTTGCTGCTCCTGCCCTCTGCTCTTGCCTCCACGCTCCATATTTTTCGCAGGAGAAGAACTCTTCGACTGTGTAAACACAAATCCATCAAACTTTATGAGAGCATGGGTTTTTCAAGAACGACGGTATCAATCCATGATCAGAAACGAATGATTCTTCGTCCATCAAGAACGAAAAAACATACCAATCTTGAATGTCTACTTAATATGATGCAGACCCAATCAGAGAAAAGAAAATCCGATTCCATTCGATATTCCGGGAATGATTAAATTTCAAGAAATGAAGTAGTTTTCATAAATCTTATTCACAGCATGCACCAGAAACTGTTTATGCATTTTCAAGAATCGATCAACGAGGAACGAAGGATTGCCAGACATCTTAGTGCAATACACTGGAAGAAATATGAAACTCCAGATTAAAGAAATTTACAGAAAGAACACATGCATGTAGGAGGATAGGAAAGAGAGGGTACTTAGTTTCATAATCTAGAGAGACTGAGAGAGAGATATACATGTTTTCTTGGAATCACGTCTATGGAGGGAGATGCAGGAGACTTGTTTGGTTGGGGAATGAACATTTCTGAAGGATTTAGGTTCAGCCCTCAAGAGATCTTCTTCGACTTCATCGTCTTCATAGAAATGTCTCCTGCGCAGAAAACAATACCACTTCATTTAATTTCTCTAACCTATCTTCTCCAACAGCAGAGCAGAGAAAAGTAGATTAACAAAATTGCAGTGAGTTACAGCAGGGGTTGAGACGCAGCTCTCCTCATTTTCTTTATCTTCTTCTTCTTCACCCACACACTAAATTCAAATAAAGGAAAACAAATTTTCATCAATCTTGAAATGTCAACGCCCTTTATATGCCATCAATGCATGGTATTGGCGCTTCTTCTGAATACCAGCTTTCTATTTTCTTTCTAGTTTTTATGCAAAATTAGAAAAAAAGAAGATAAAAATAGCAATTGTTATATAAAAGATAAAATAATTTTCAAAATAACATGATCATATTACCCCTCACTCTTGTTTTTTTTTATCCGGCACACATGACTTACGGAAAGGTTGTATATTACTGTGTTGTATGTTATTTACTCGAAACACAACCTTCACGTAGCTGTGCCGGATTTGTCTCTTGCATCCCTTGTAGCTTTGGTTCGAAAGGGTGTGTGTAATATGTTATTTTGTCCGAAACATACGACCTTAACTTGAAGTTCATGGAGGTCGTCTGTTATGCTACTTTGGATAGAAACGCCATGTGTTCGCACAAGTAATATTTGAGGATGAAGGAAGTGGCTCACATGGAGACTATTTATGGAATGAGAATATTTTCAAATTTCTGTATGTATATATATCGAGAGAGAGAGAGAGAGATAGAAACGCCTATAATAGTGAATCTAGTGAAGAGATAAAACATTTATCTCAAAACAACCAACTAAAGACTTTGGATTTTATAATACAAGTGGCAGAATTCTGGACATAAACAAACCTGTACATAAACATAATGATATAGAAAGAAAGATCAACGAGAATTTGCAATGGGCGTGCCTTCTTTAAAGATTATATTAGCAACTTTTGGAGGTAGCCATCCACTACTTTGGCTTTCTTGATTACTGCCCTCCAGCTGCTTCTGGTTCCATTTCCGATTCTTCCTACGTTTATTCATTCCCCCAACGATGTTTCTTCCGACAAAGGTGCCAACCTTTGTGGCTGTGAACACACCAAATGCAATAGCCAGAGGTCGCACTGCCCAGTGAAAATCTTCAGCTAGTTCGTACTTGTCCACAACACTAGGACATGAGTCCAAAGAGACGACTTCCACTTCCTCGGGATTAGCTAAGAAAGATGTGTGTCTGTCTCCAAGAACAAACCTTCCTGGGAATTTAACCTCCAGGCACCCGTTTGGAAGAACGTGAGAGATTCTTCCGCAGGCCCAGGACCCTCTCCTTTTATGGGGCCACTCAAATTGTGGAGTGGCGATATCAGCCTTCAGTCTCACGAACTGGCCCACTGAAAACGGCTCCACCACTTCGAGCTCAGAAAAATTTCCTCTCCATAGAGTTTCCATACCCAAGAAACCAACAACAACACTTCCATCACGATGAATGTGGTGCAATATTCCAAGGGATGTATGGTGTCTGCTTCCTTTGATCAGTCTCACCCAATCCCCGGATGATAAACCAAAGGTGACCCTCTCTAATGTTAAAGTGTTCAACCTAAGCTGATTGTGCTTATTAGGGATTTGCACAAGTACGAATGCATCCCTTTCACCATCCTTATCTAGTCCGACCACAACTCCTTCCTTTACTACTAAACTAATAGGCTTGCATGTGTTTAGATCCTTTCTTGAACGAACTGTATCACCAATCTGAAGGTGATCCTTTGAGACGAACCACATGCTGTAGCCGCTGCAGTGAGGCTTATTTACATTCAGATTGCTCCCCTGGCTACTCCACGATCCATCAATATAAACAGCCTTCTGCAAGCTGCAAGTTGTTGAAAATTTATTTGTTTGAGAGAATCTAAGGAAATAATAAACTTCTGGGATGGAGGACAATGGAGGGGAGGGGGAGAGAGAAAGAGAGAGAGGAACCTTTCAAACGCATGTAAAATGTCTGACATTAGTGGTCTGTTGCGAAAATCACTCTCAAAACAGCCATTCAGGATATCTTCTAAAGCAGGAGGAAGACCACAAGGAATATGAGGCTTCTCTTGCTGTATGACAACTGCATGGTGCATCTCCTCTGGGGATTTCCCGAACCACGGTGGAGTGCCACTCAGCATTTCAATAATGCTGCAAGCGAATCCCCAAGAATCAGTCTCGTAGGATATTGGACCTCTAACTCCAGGTTGCCATTGTTCGGGTGCCATGTAATTGGGCGTACCAAGCCTATTAGCTACTTGAGAATCACGCCAAGGAATCCCCAGAAGTAGGTAAGGGATCCCAAAGTCTCCAAGGACAACATGGTCACGTTCATCAAGAAGGAAATTATTCGGCTTAAGGTTTAAAACTAGGAGACCTGTTTGGTGAAGAAGTTGAACTTCTTTGGCTAATTCAATGCCATACCTGAGAAAATTTACTGTAAGTGCAGTCCTAAAGACTGGGCTTTCCATCAAAAAGAGAGAGTGCATAAATGTTAGTTACCTCAGAACATCGGCTAATGAAAGCTTTCCTCCATTCATCTGTGCCATCCTATCACCTACTGACCCCTCGTAATGTTTTAAAGCTATGCAGATCTGCTGAAAGAGACCATATTGTATCTCAAGGTTTGACATGAAAAAAGGACAAATATGACCTCTTATTGGCATAGCAATTGACAATTCGAAAAGAAGCTTTAACCTTTCCGGATATGATTGAGATGCCATGCAACCAACAAACACCTTGCAGTTTTTTAGACTTTGAATTCCTCCACAGATCTTCGAACTTACAAAGAAACTCATTTTCATGACCCTCCTTTATTGAATGTAACATCTTAACTGCAACTTCATGATACTGATCATAGTCCGTGCCAGATTGATGATGTGTGGCTACCCAAACATCACCAAACAGTCCGTGGCCAATCCTGTACTTGAGTTTCAAAGCTTCTGGATCAATATATGAGTTGGGAAGTGCAGGGGTAGCATCAACAGTTCGTAATTGATCGGGATCTCCATCATAAAGCTCGAAATCAAAATGGGCTACTGGTGAGATCTGTTCAGCCATCTTCTCTCACTACAACAAGGTAGTCGACAGAGCATGTATCAGCAAACTTATTTTATCCTACACAGTTTATATCAGAGATATGTGTGATTAACCACAATTCGCTGAGACAAGCCGAACGAAAAGATATGCATATTCGCCAAGACTGTGACACGCACCCTTCTGTACTAGTTTTCTTGGTCTAAATTTTTCCAAAGTCCCAACTACTAGAAGTTTTATGCATATCATCACACACCAATTCGAACACACTTTTCCTAATTTTGACGGAGATAAACTCTTCAATTAAAAGAATATGACACGACCAGCTTAGACTTTAGATTGTAACCTATTCCAGTATACGTATTACTACGCAGTTTTCTAATTTCCCCAGTATAATACTTCATCACCATACTTCAATAGCTGAGCCTGAGCCTGAGACTGACTGAATTAATGTCCTATCATGTTCAAGCTAACAATTAATCAGCACAAAAATGCAATTTCCAACTCCAAAATAAGAAGGGAAGAAGATAAAAGAATCAATAATATCTCAAACCGATCCATCAAGAAACGTCAGATAATTTATACGAATAAGGAATAATAACTTCACACTGGGGAATCAAAATCTAGACAATTCATGACATACACGGATCAAAAAGAGAAATTGCTACAGAGCAAAGTGTAAAGCATGATTTTTTATTTAAGAATAAAAAGAAGAGGAAAAAATAACTCAGAGGCAGACAAACAGAGAGGGAGAGATGTGAAGAAGAAGAAGAAGTCGCGGTGAGTGAGGCGTACCCGTCACGTGAAATCAGATAATTCAGAAAGGGCAGATGACTTGCTTTTTGGCTATTACATATACAAAAACTCCATTAAAATTCCATTGCTGGAACAATTTAGTTGGAAGCTTGCATCCCACTTATTATTCCTTAATTTTCTTAGTAATTTATTTATTCCTCATTATTTTATTTGAAGCCTTACACTATACGACACTACAACTTACAAGTCTACACTACACTTCTACACCCCTTTACTTCACGATATAATAAGGTTCGAATATAATCTCTTTTTTTCTTTTAGCTTTACTTCATGAATGCCAATTTATATTGTATAGAAAAAAGGCTAGTTGTGTGCGTCTGATCATCTAATCTAGCAGAAGGGTATCACGGTGCCCAATGGGGGATCGACAATTTGTATAATATTTGATATCCGATTGGATTCAGATATCTAAATATTCGATTATCAGATTTTTAGGTTGAATTCGAAATTGTATAATTTAAAATTTTTGAGTTTGAGTACCCCATAGCTGATCGAGTATTACTCGAAAATTAAAATTTTATTTTATTTATTTATTTATATGATAATATTTTAATTTGATATTTTAAAAGTTCTCCCTGAATTTTTAAAAAGTACTCAAATATAAAAAAATACTAGATAAATACCTGAAAATAATTGATCCAAATAACTTTGAGTAGTCAAATATCCTATCCAAAAAACCCAATTCGGGTCAAGTAAATCGAAATTTTAGTTCGATCCGAACTTTTAGTTTGAATACCAAACGCCATCACTCAATATTAGAATCTGTAATATTCAACCACTAAAATAAAGTATCCATATACCTCAAGAATTACATAAAAGTAATTTCAAATCACGAGATACAAGAAACAAACCAAATAAAAGGAGTGCTGGTAAAATGAACATTCGGCTCCTCCCCCATGAAACCTCCTATTTCAAGTAATTGGAGCATAATCTACTGAAATTCTAACATCATTCTACTAACAAAGCACAGTAAACTAGATAATATTTTAAACATCTGCCAGCTTACAAGCTTCAAGTTCATGGCCAAAATTCAACAATCAAGGAAAGAAAGAAACAATAATTTTTACAAGCCATACCCATACCCGCTCAATTTTCAAGACTTACACACCTTCAATTTCTTGTTTGGGTTCCTTCTCATCCGAGACGAATTCAGCGCTATCTTCTGCAACAAGAGGGCTCTTGAACATTTCATCTCTTTCTAATGCAGCAAACTTTTCTCTGTTTCCTTTGAGGAGTTCAACCACCTCAAGCATTGTCGGTCTCTTCTCGGGCATATTATTCGCACAGATTAGCCCCACAAAGACAACTCTTTTCATCTCCTCTTCATCATATTTTCCGTCTAATCGTACATCTGCAAGTTCACTGAACTTGTGTTCACAAGCGAGGGGCAGAGCCCAGTCTGTGATTGGACGTTTCATCGTTGAACTGAGCTTCTCGAGCGGCTTCTTGCCACTAGCAAGCTCGAGCAAGAGAATGCCGAAGCTGTAGACATCACAGCTCTCGGATGCCTTACCTAGCATTGCATACTCTGGGGCAAGGTAGCCGAGAGTGCCCTTGACTCGGGTGGTCACATGTGTTGCGCCATCCGGGATAAACTTTGCGAATCCAAAGTCAGCAACTTGAGCTTTGAAATCAGAATCGAGCAATACGTTGCTGGCTTTGATGTCTCTGTGGATTACGTGTGGGGTTGCATGGTGGTGTAGATAGCTGCAATTGAACGAATATGAGGATAGGACAGAGGTACTAGACTGAGCACATAGTATCTGAGTACTTACGCTATGCCCTCAGCAGCACCAAGGGCAATGCTCATCCTCCTCGTCCAGTCAAGATGACATTCGGCCGAATGTTGCCCATGAAGATGAGACAATAAGCTCAGATTAGTCATGTAGTCGTAGACAATCAAGCGTTCTTGCCCTTCAGCACAATAGCCACGTAACGTGAGCAAATTTTTATGGCGTACGCGAGCAAGTATCTCAACTTCAACAGAAAACTCAACCTCTGCCTTGTTACTCCATGACCTTAACCTTTTCACAGCAATCTGTCAAAAGATGAATGAGATACAAATAAAAAATCAGTAACATAAAAGTAAGGCAAATTTTAATCCAGTTCAGCATGGAGTTCATCAAGTTCACAGAAAGGGAACTTTGAAATATTGCTGATTAGATCATGGCACACAAAGCTTTGTCATAACTCAGTTCAGCAACAAAGAAAAAGCAAGATATATACTCCCACTTCCTGATTAGATCAAGTCTGATACTCTGATAGATAAGTGTATTTGATCAACTAATTTTATCAAACTTAATGCACAATCAATTTCTCAAGGAATTGAAAGCAACATTGTCGCAAAATGTGTGAAATGAACTTTTTTACCTTTAAATTAGTGTTCCAAAGGTGGAGCATTTGAGAAGCTAATTAAAAAATCAGAAATTTCATCCCCTTTATAATGGAAACATTCCATATTCACTATTTATACAATCATTACCTAAACACATTCAC
Organism: Leonotis leonurus; assembly: GCA_026898415.1. Taxonomy (NCBI): domain Eukaryota; kingdom Viridiplantae; phylum Streptophyta; class Magnoliopsida; order Lamiales; family Lamiaceae; genus Leonotis; species Leonotis leonurus. The sequence goes on from JAPKLX010000029.1 coordinate 1,041,786, forward strand.
CTCATTGATATGAACAACTCTACTTGGCAGTAATTTATAGCAAGTTTAGGTTCTTGAAAATGAAAAATGAAATCAACTTAAGGCCACATTTTGCTTAACAGACAGTTTGCGTATAACTGAACATGTTGAGCTGTAAATGGTTTAATACACCTTCAATTTCAAACACCCAAATTCAGAACCAAACAAAGTTCAAGCCTCTGGTTATCATTGATTTGACCATCTTGATTCACTCCCACAAGCACACTTTATTACTATATTTTGCTTGATTTGAGTATCTTATTGGTAATTCCTTATATATCATCCCAATGAAGCATTTATTACCACAAGATGCACTGTCTCACACACGAACACGTCATAGAAAGTCAAATAACTTGGGTCACTAATGAGCACAGCACAGCTACAACCAGAACAAGTAAACATGAAATGAATGCAAGAGTAGCCCGGATTCATCATCTCCTCTATGTCAACCGCGATGGAAAAACAGGAGAATAGACACTCAAAGGCAATAATGCACAGGATGCACTTTATATGATAGGACAATAGCCATTCCAATGAAAACCTAGTCATTCCATGGATAAGCAAACCTATCAACAAATGAGATATTTTGATGGGCATTAATTTTACTAACTTAAAGCACCATTACCACTTTGGTTAAAATATTATCATTAGACAGAACAACTATTTAATCTATACAACTTCAGAAACTAGAAGAATACGATGAAGGTTGTCTTACTTGAGAACCATCCCAGAGCTGACCCCAATAAACACTGCCGAATCCACCTTCTCCGAGCTTGTTATCATAGTTAAAATTATTCGTAGCCAATTGCAATTCTTTCAGAGAAAAAATTCTCCATGTAGTCTCTTTTTTCCCTTGGTTTTTCCTGTACAAATTAAAAATAAAATCATGTTATGCAACTACATTTGAATCCAGAAGAACACTTTCCATTCACAATTCCAATTCAATATTTATTGACATATAGGAATTGTTGGAGAAAGAAACATCAGTACCAACGATTACCTAGGAAGATAAAAATTAAAATCCTTTTCGAATTTTGACATACTCCCCTAAAATTCAAGTAATAGAGAAAATGAAATACTACAACTCACTATCAATCAAATGGGGGATTATTCTATTAAACAAAATCAGAACAACAACTGAAGTGTATCCAGAAGAGGCATCGAGAAATTTAAATAACGAAAGCAATAGAAACGAACATTGACATAAATAAATATAGTACATACCCATCTGAACCAGTAAGACAACAAAACAACGATGAAACCCCCATCAATCTCTAAGCAAAAAGAGGTCCCTTTTCTGAAGATTTTCACCAGCTCAATAGCGCCGCGATCAAACCCCTTCCTCGCTAAAACTCACCACCTTAAGAAACTTTGAGGTATAGAAGACAAGTTTGGGTAGAAAGTGGGAGGATTTATCGATTTTCAGAACGATCCCCGTGATGGAAGATGGATTATTCAGTAGCTTGAAATTCTAGCAGCAAATATCAGTTGATTGAGCAAAGGTAGTGAGCTGAGGTTTGCTGTAAATTGAACAAACTTGAAATGCAAAGGTGATTGGGTCTTAGGTTTGAGAGGGTTTGGAGTAATTGATATGAGGATTCTGGGATAGTGGTGCGAGTGGGTGTTGCGTGTGTGTAGGAAAGAGAGAAACGGAGAGAGAGAGAGATGTCTTTCTCTAGTTTCTGTAGTTTGTTGGTATCTTTCTTTCCTCTTCAGAATTCAAATTCCCAGTGGTAGTGGTTGTCAACTTTTCTTCCACCATGCTTTTAGCTATTTAAATTAACTGTATTCTTCTACTTACTGCTCATTTATATTCATTAACATAAATTCTTGAGTTTTCTGTCTAAAATATATGTAACTGTGTGTGACGTGCTAACATACAGCCAAAAATAATATTTGGCCTCCAAACTTTATTTTCCGAAAAGTAGGGTCTAATAAGAAAGAAGGGTGATATTAATTAATTTTAATAGAATATGATGGATTAGTAGAAAAAAGTGAATACTTATTAGATTTATAATATTAAAAGAAGTGATAAGGTTGGAAAAATACCACAATTTCATGAATAAATGGAAGTATTTTACACGTTGATTACACTAACTTTAACGTATCTATATATATTATAAAACCAAATCTTCTCTCTCATCATTTTTCCCTCCAAAACTTCATAAATCTTTTCTCTCATCATTTTTCCTTACAAAACTTCCTAAATCTTCTCTTTCATCATTTTTTCCTCCAAAACTTTTTTAGAAATTCAAATATATATAAACATTTTCAATTTCAATAAATATATATTTATCACACTCATTTCATGTCATATTTCATAATACACTAACTATCTCTCTTTTTTCATACGGCATAATAGAATTAACAATGTTGAAAATTTTAATACATATTTATCACTTCCAATGCTTTAAAAACTTAATAAATTATTATTATATGGGTGTAAACCCTTCAATTTCCAAATACTATTCAACACAATATATAGTAAAACATTTCTAAATATTTATTTTTATTAGAAATTCATTTTTAAATATTAATAGAAAATTTTGAATTTCTTTATTTTTCTAAATATAAAATTTTAAAGCCTTTTCATTATAAATATATAAAGGAAATAAACATAATTCAAATTTTTATAAATTTAGAAACCATAATACGGATCTAAAGGTAATATCCAATAAAAAAAACCCTTAAATTATTGTGTTCTTTGTCCAAGTACTTTTATATAAATGCAAATAGTTTCAGTTTCTGCAATAATTTTTAGTGTTGCTGTCATATTAAATAATTATATATGTACTTCATGTTATTTAGTATTGTTTTTATATATATGATATTGTTTTAATACTTTAAATCTATATTATTTTATACCCATAATACAAAAAACTCATAAGAAATTATTTATTTTGAAAAAATTCTTTTATTGTTATGTTTTCTATTTATATATTCTAATGCAAATACAAATATTTTTTGCAAAAATAATTAATATGCTGCTATCATATATATATATATATATTTATATATTTCATGTATATATGTTGTTTTAATACTTTATTATGATGTAGATTTGTAGAGTGGTGGTTGTACATGTGTATTCATAATATTGTTTTGTTATGTTCAAATTATAAATTACAATTACATTACACGTGATTTTTTATTATAAGACAATAATTTATTGCTCTATGAAAAGTATTCGAGCCATGGTCAAGTTATACATTCAAAGATCTTAATCTTCTATCTAAATTTTCTACACCAAAAGGAAGATGTATTAGAGGTTACGAAGTGTCTTCAAATAATCTACCAGTTTTAAAAATTATTGAATTAATACTACATGATAAAGAGATATTTTTTTATTTTGCAATAGAAATAAATTAATATATGCATAGCATATTATCATATGTACAAGTGCAGGGAAATTGTTTTCACTTCACTATAAAATCATATAATGATTAAAGATTTCAAGGCGATATTCAAGAAGGAGTTGATATATTATAACATACAAATTGTATTGGTCACTCAAAACACAAGTTTAAAGGACTTTTCTCTGAAACAACAATTGCGAAAAGTTAATAAATTTGATTTTGGAAGATATAAAGTATGCTATTATTTAAAAAAATTACTTAATATTTATTTTCATTTACCACATATATTACTTATAAAATTTATATTCTAATAATGTGAAGAGAGAAAGTAGACATATATAGATGAATGCAAGAATGAATTTGAAAAGCATAATCAAGATATGAACATTATCATATTGACTTTGTAGATCAAACATGTACAAGAGTAATAAAATTGAATGAAGATGACAATTGTATGTCGCAATTTCACGAGTCACCATGTTGAATTGATTTGAGAATCTTTATATGTAAAGATGATGATGGTTGTGATATAAGTATGTAACCAATTCTACAAATATTGTGTACAAAGAAGTACCCCAAATGTTATATTTTTTTTATTACAATTATATTTTTCAACTACTTAGCTTCAATTTTAAATTCAATAACTTTAATTGATTTTTTTTAATATTATATTAAAATCTATGTAGTTATTTTAATTTTAAAATGTTAATTTGAATAAAAATTTTATATGATTAAAATATTTTAAGTTGAAAAATATTTGATAGCTATATATATATATATATATATAGGATGGAGTTCAAATAAAAAGGAACATTAAGGTATAAAATAGGAAATGATCTGGGCCTTAGATTTTCATGATCGGACGGTTGAGATCTTGACCGAAAAATGCATTGCTTTTAACTATGAAATGCATTGTGAAAATGTAATTTGAGTTATGCATTGCATTTAACTATGAAATGCATTGTATTTAACTATGAAATGCATTGTTTTTTGAACGCATAACCGCCCACTTCAAATTTTACCAAAAATAACCTTATGTCCCAGATTTTTGTTAAATGGCGCGATTTTTGTTTTAATCATGGCCGTCGGATGGTGTTGATCTAATGGCCCAGATCATTTCCTATTTTATACTTTAATGTCCCTTTTTATTTGAACCACTCCCTATATATATATATATATATATATATATAACTTCATGTCTTAAAATAAGAATATCTTAAGTACTACAAAGATATACAATAAAATATATTTCAAACATTGAAAATCATATTACTATGAAATTTTTATATTTAAATCATTTAAAATATCTTTCTATATATATTAAGAGATATAACTTAATACAAATTTTATTATTGTAATAATTTCATATACGTCAAAATATTTCTTATGTTATAAGAAAAAAAATAATATTATAATTTATTAATTAAATTAATTTAATATAAATTATTTAAAATAACATAAAACAATACATAGCATAGTTGAAAAAATATTACATTACCCGTGCATAGCACGGGAGCATCACTAGTATACTTTAAAACCTAAATAGTCTTGACCCATTTGCTCAATTAAGAGGACCTTTTATCATGTTGAATGATTAGTCTTTTCCACGTAAGTACTCAATAAAGCTTCCCTACTTTTAAGGTCCAACTCCAACCAGCCATAAATAAGATTATAGTTTATGGGACTATGCAAGTATTAATTTTCTATGTTAGTATATTATGGGTTAGCAGTGTTCTCAAAATTAATAAATAAGTATAAATTATTATTTCAAACGGATTGTCACTTTCTATATTTTATATTTTCTTTAGTTCAACACAGTTAATGGGAATTTTTGACCTTTAGTAAGTTTGTTTACGATTAACATAAGATAACTGTCTTAATTAATACAGTATATATATATATATATAAGGTGCAAAATGAAGACTTGTTGAGTGATGAGCTTTATTTATGATCGAATATCATGAACATGGGAATATTCTGTGAATTATGGGTGTTAAATGAAGACAAACAGTTACTTACAATTTAATTGATTAGGAAAGCAGAAGCAAATGGTGAAATGGATATAAAACAAAGAGCATATACATAATAAATTGCTTAATAAGTATGATTATCAACCAATTCCTACACACACCAGGACACTGGTTGTGATTCAGGATTATCAGAAGTTGAAGAAAATGAAGATAAATTCGACATCGTTCTAAATAACTGAACCCAATCGAAGTAATTGAACCAATTAGATGTTAACTCCGCTACAAGAACAAATACAAGTTCATGACCTATTTCTGCATTCCATACGCACGAACAACGTACGTCAACAAGGCAAATTTTTGATTGAATTCGAGCTGTATATTCAGTATTCACATTTGTATCCATGAAAATACGTACAACATTGTCAAAAATGAATGACTACTGTAGATTCCATCCAACTTACGGGTGTGCATCTTGGAAAGAATTAACTCATGGGAACTCAGCTATTTCTCTCTCTCTCCATAGATAGGGTTATAGGTTTAAGCCAATCAAGATCACGATAATGGTTATACGGAGACAGTGAATAAGTAAACTTTAAGCACCAAAGCAAGAGCCAGCTGCAACAAGAAGATACCAGCTACAATGAGAAACCAACTTTCACCTGCTGACTTTATGTGGTTTCTGAGGTTGAGGGCAACAAATGAAGCAGACATGAACCCAGCTACACCAGCGATGACCCATCTAACGATTTCCTGAGGTATAACAGATAAACACTGCAACAAATACCAAAATATTTGTCACCAAAAAACATTATATCTCACATATAAAGCAAGTTAAGAAACAGCAGAAAACAAGCAGACATTCTGAAATCTCAATATACCATTACAAAAGTAAAAGAGGGTGAGAGGACAAAGATTTACTTTTATCTTACCATAGCAGGAATAAAGATAAACAATGAGTAGCCATACAGACAGAGTAGATGGACGAAGCCAGATGGAACGGAGAAGTATTTGAGGATTAAATACAAGCCAAGAGGCACTATAGAGACGTAGCCGTAAAATAAACCAGCAGACCAGGTCATCAGATTGATATCATAGTCCCACTCTTTTTGATGCACTTTGTGAGCTATATAGGTAACAAATGTACCAATGGAAGCTGCCACAAATATCAAGGTAGTGCAGATCCAGAAAGGCCCATACCTGTAATACAGCAAAGAAAAGAAATAGTATTCAACATGTGCCAGGTGCGAAGTGCCTTCACTCTAATTGTGTTAAATGCAAATCGAGCACCAGAATCAAAATACGCGAAAAAATACGCTAACATTTAGGCGAGCTAGACTGCAGGCATTGTCAGAGAGAACATACTCTGAGGCATACTGAAGTACGTCACAAAGACAGGATCCTATTCTGAAAACCAGTATCATCTCCTCTTATTTAATTAATTGTTTCTTTAACCACAATTACACGCTTCATAACACATACCAAATTCTGAAAACCAGTATCATCTCCTCTGATTTAATTAATCGTCATGTAAAATATAACTCTTAACCAATGAATACTAAGTCACAGATATCAACCTCATTCCAATTAATATTGCATGTCAAGAAATGACATGCCGTTTCTCATACAATGCAATATGATTGAGGAGCTACAAAGAAAGAACTTTACTTATATTACGTCTCGAATAATAATTATTCGCATAGATGTGTTCGTGTAATGCAATCTGTATTGTGTGTCTAAGGCCTTTCCTTAAGAAAATTCTGATCCACTGGCTTCCCAAGCTAAGACATAGGAACCCCAGTAGCATTTACGCATTCCATGAAAGCAGGTAATACAAGGATGTTGTATCTCATCACCATAAGCATAGCCACACAAGTGCATGTGTGTCGGTTCTTGTTAGAGAACAAACTAACTGAACATGGACTGCCAGAAATTTATAATGAGAGGCTCTGTTCATTAAAATAAGAAATTTCATGTTATGATAATGTTTGGTTAGTAACCAGGCTTAGGAGTAGAATTGCAATCTTTTCTGCATGATGCATCATAGAGCTGGCATGCATTAACGTTCTCAGCGGCAACATAAAGTAGAGGTTTATCATTGACCAAGGGAATCTCCTATGGTCCTGCATGTTTCTGATGGACCTTGTCCAAGACAGGATAGGAATCACCAGAACTTGAAATGGAATTACAATTATGTTGAGTTTCAACTTACAATCAACTAATTAATTGATTAAAATTTAATTTGTAAATAACATTGTTTGCCTACCCATTAAGATGATTATAATTTAATTGAATATGATGAAAGCATCTGAAAGAAATAGAATAGTTGAATGGATTAGATTGATTAGTTGGCCAGGCCTTGCAAAGAAATCAAATAAAATACTCCGTCCGTCCCATTGATCATGACTCGTATTCCTTACTGTGTTATCCCAACTATCATGGCTTGTTTCCTAGAATGACAACATTTACACTCTAAAAGAATAAAATATCAATAAAAAGTACACACATTTACACCATAAACTTGCTCTTCTAAATACATATTCATTCCAAAAAGTTTTGGGTCATGTTTAATGGGACGGAGGGAGTCATACATAAAACTTGATTACCCTTGGAGAGAAATGCAATCTATGTACAGTTGTAGAAACTAGCAAGCACATCGAACATAATAGTTTGGAAAATCAAAAACTATCTGTTGCATGCAATACATGTATATCATAGCTTCTTTAGCACAACCAAGGCTGCAATGGGGTCTCTACCCCTGCTTGGGTGGAGTGACACATACAGGAAGACATTATTCTCTTCCTGATCATGGTATGAAAAATGACACTAATCACCATGAATTTTCAACATCTACTTTAAAAAGCCAAGACTCAAGAGTGGATATGTTCGCAACTAGAGGGTCGCAATGAAGTTAGCAACCCAATGATAACCTACTAATCTTAGCTTGAAAATGGCCGCAACATTTTCTCTTGTGGTATTTACATATATTTGAAAATGGACAAGTCGATGTACATCAATTATCTGTTAGACAAAAAAGTTTGTATTTTATAATCTGCATGTTTCTATATCTAGAATGGCAAAGATACTTAAATCTAGTAACTTAAGCGCTTGTATAAACTACACCAAAACCAAACATACTCAGAGCAGAGTGCAATATAGCAAACTTACAAATCTGGGTTATCTGCAGTCTTCTCGGAGAAGCTTCCTTTGAAAGGAATCAGTGAATCTTTTATCCTCTCTAAAACATCAGATGTGTCAACATCAAAATAGGGTCTGTATGCAGCAATTGTGAAGGACCGAAACCAACCGCTTTGCTGAACATCATTAGAATCAGGCACACGTTTGCCAAAAGAATCTAAATCAAGAAAGAATACACATTTCCAATTTGGAATCAAAAGCCACAACAATAAAATAAAAGTAAAGCCTCAAAAAAAGAAAGGGAGGATGATCACTCTTAATGATCAATGGAAGTAAGCACAACTAAATCTCACGTTGATCTTGACAAGAAAAAAGCGCTTCATGAGATCTACAGGTACTTTAAAAAACCCTCTAAGCACTCGGTTACTATTTATTATTTTACACCCAGCAAGTTTTAACAAAATAGAAATGAACTTCCACTCACAAGTTCACAACAGACAATTATCAGGCACCGGATATTGAAGTTGTTCCTTGTTTGCGCTAAGCATTGTCTAATGAAATCCAATCCTGAATAATTTTAAACACAAACCCATGTCTTCAAGTAACGTACAACATATGCCTTTAAACTATGTAGAGCAAAAAGAAGATACAAAGATGCAACTACCTTCATACATTTCCTATGTCATTCTACTGAATACTGATATAGTAAGCAGGAACAATATATTGACCTCTTTACATGTACATAACAACCTAATCTAGTGTCGCAACACAACTTACAAAATAATAACATGAAATATATAAGCTTAAGATCACAACACAGTTCACAATAGCCAAAATGCTAGAAAACTTTAAACGAATGGATTATAAACTAACTCCAGCGTAGCCCAATAATCCAATCATGACAAATGTCTCAATATGCAAATAACCTTAAATCGATCAACTAGAGACTTCCAATCATAACATAAAACAAAATAGTCAAAATTTTCATCACAGCCGGCTGTGCCAAATCTCAACAAATAAAAGAAATACCATCAGCATCGCGAGGAGGTTGCGCGGCACCAGAGATTTTCCCCTGAGCTCCCGAAGGCGGAAATGTCTGAAGACTGGAATCTGGACACAGCATTGCCACCGGAAAAATGTGCAAAAAAAAAAATCAAACTAACTCCACTGGGACACTAATCAGACACTTTTCGGGAAAATAGGGGGAAAGGCAAAAGGGTAAGGAGGAATTACCAGTAAATTTTACGGCAACGTGCGACGGCGGATCGGCGACTGCCTGAAACAATATCGACGCCAACAAATCTATTAATCACAAGCAGAAGAATAGATATGGAGATAGGATGAGGTCAGATCTACGATGATAGATAATAGAGAAACATATTACTGGAACAGATCCGGCAACATTTTGATTATCAATGGAAGTGTAATTGCCGGACATCATCGTCACAATTCGATTTGTTTTATCACCGAATCACACTTGTGTATGAATGTGTATGAATGTATGTATGTATTGGTGTTTTTAGCTGAGAAACTTGGGGGAGATAGTTCATAACACATTGCCATTCACGGAAGCATTGAGTTATATTTTGTTGGGGGACCCACTGCACTTCAAATAAATCAAAATCAATTAATATATTAAAATAAATTTTAATAACTAAATTTTGATTTCAAATTTAAAATAAAATCATGTTAGAAAGTTGCTATTTATTTTAAATGTGTAAAATCATATTTTACTTATTTATTTACTCTCTCGGTTCCAAGTTAAGTGCTATATTTGTTTTTTGGCACGAGATTTAAGAAAAATTAAAAAATAGTATAAATGGTGATAGAAATATACTCCTTCCTATTTCTTTTTAAATGATATTTTGAGGTTGCACAATTATTAAGGAAATCTTTTTATACTTATATTAACCTTATTTAATGTTAATTTATTCTCAATAACTTTAATTATTTTAGTATAAAAATAATAAAAGAGAACCTCGTATAAAGTAATTTAAATGTTAAAATAATTAAAGATACATTAAATGTTAAGAATATGATGAAATCTAAATAAACTTTTATAATTTAAATAAGGATATGATGGGCAGAAATATCCAAAACATTATTTATTTTTCAAACAGTTCAAAAGGCTAAAACATCTTTTATAAAAATTTTAAAAAGGAGGGAGTATATTATTTAAAAGTTTGGACAATCTTTCAGGAAAGAGAGAATTATTTCATACACTAACATCTTAGTTTTCAACTTATTTA
>JAPKLX010000029.1:1052523-1080064 GCA_026898415.1 Leonotis leonurus
AATTTATATTCTGGAGTGTACATTCTTGGTGAGAAGACAATAGAGAGCCCATGACATTTGGTATTTCGATTTTGTTTTTGTTAATTAAGTTTAAATTTTATTTTTATCTTTGTTTTAGTTTTTAGTTTTTAATTTTAATTTTATATCAAATGTATTATAGGGAATTAATACATATTTTAAGTGAAAACTAAAAACTTTATTTTTAGTGGGAAATGAAAACCCACAATTTATAAAAGCACCCGCAGCACGGAGAGACGCGCTTATAGCTAGGCTGCCACTACGGAGGGATGGGTTCGGGAGTCAGGGCTGACGGGAAAGAGATCGGGCTCGGTCTCTGGAGCCAGTGGCGAGACAGCCGCTGTGGGGGTGGGGTTATGGAGACCGCCGGGAATTTTGTAGGATCAAATTCGAAAAAGAAATGACTACACTCTTTGTGGATAGCCTACACAAAATAATAATGTAATTTTTTGTAGAAGGAGAGAATATATTTTAGTTGAGTTTTATATATTATATAATTAATTTTTAATACTATTTAATATCCCTTTTAATTATTGTTGGGTTCTTAAATTAGAAAATTATAACAAAAATTTTATTTAAAAAAAATATTAATTAAAATAATAAATTTAACTATGAGATGAAAATGTGTGATAAAAAATGAGACAAAGCTGCGAGGTATATGGATTTTAATTTTTTTATCTCAAACATGCTAAACCATATGTTGTAAGACACTAAGGCTCCATTTGGTACTATGGATATAGGAGGTTGGGCAGACTTAATCTTGAGTTATCCTTCATTTGGTACCATTTTTCGTGTTTCAGTCAGCCCGTAGTTATAGTGAGGGCCCGAAAATTGTTCCAAGTTATAGAAGGATTATAATCCTTCAAAAGAGGTGGTATTAAATTTGCCCTACCCAAACAGTAACTGAAGGAAGGTTACTTGTGGACAAATATACCCTTTGTACTTTTTCAATTCTAATTTTCAGAAATTAGAATCAATATCTTCTTCTTCCCTTCAAACCCGACGAGTGTGCCCTAGAAAAAAGCCTACTGAAATCTTCTTCTTTCTCTTTCCAATTTGAGCTTCTTCTGTTGTCCATTTTTCCTCTTTCTTCATTGAGCTTAATTAACATGCTTTTAGTTTGGGTGAATATCTGGTGTTGATTGCATTTCTTCACCCGCGAAAGTCTCCATTAAAGCTTTGTAGGTTTCGTTTAGCTGGGTGCATTCAAATTTGGAATTAAAATCCTTCAATTTATTCTGATTCGGAATTTGCTACTGTTATTTATCAAAATTTTGTTAGGAAGTGTCGAAATTTGGTTATAAGCATCGATGGAGGTGATTTGACTCACAATTAAGGGGTAATTAGTTGGATTAATCAAGTGGGTGATGGAGCAAGGGGGAGGATCTTCAATTCCATGGAAGAAGGGAGTTACACAGATCTCGCAGTATGTGGATTCCATCGAGACCTAACAAACGGTTCTGCAGAAGTTCTAACAATGTCCAGTTAGAAACAAAACAAAATCAAATTGGGGGAGAAAATTGGCACAGTTTGATAGTTTTGATCTGCCATATTTTTTGTTTAATTTCTGCCCGATCCAAATGGAAGAATCCCTGCAGCGCCGTTCGTCCGAAGCTTACGTTGAAGAAGTGTTGTGTTCGTTTAGGTTGTTTCTGTCATTAAAAATAGCAATTGGATAAAGGTGAGAGCATTTTGGGATTTTCATGTAATGTTTAAGGTTAAATGAGTCATTGCACACCATATTCACTACTACAAACCTACCAATCAAGTGGGAGATTATTTTTATCTTGATCCTTAACTAGTCTACCAAATGAAGGACCTCATTACTATAAATCTACCATATCCCAACACACCATATTATATTTATCCTATCCTTTTATATCCTATCCATGGTACCAAATGGAGCCTTAATACATAAATCAAATGAGTAATGAGATACACATTCACTATTCACATGTGAAGCGTCACAAGTTTCTTATGTTTCCGAAAATTACTACTACTAGTGGAGTACTATTCTACTACAATGTTGAATCTTAACAATAACCTCAAACAACCCAAACCCAAATTGACCGCAACTCTCTCCGATTTGCCACGTCCCCACTCCCTCTCTCTCTCTCTCACTAAAGCAGCAGCAGCCTCGAGCGCTCCGCCTCCTCTATATATTCCTCGACCACCACTTATTTCTGAGGCTCACCTGCTCCACCGATGAACGGAGCCACTACCACCACCACTCGCCTACGTTCGCCTCCTAAGACCAACTCCAATTCACCACCTCCGCCACCGACAAACGGAAACTGGTCGCTCTCACCGGATCTCCACATGGTGAAGAAAAAGTCCTCGATACCGGCATTCCCCGCCAGCAAAATTGCCGCCTCCGTCGGAGACGCCCATTTCCTCAAATGGACGGCGGAGGATGCATTGGGCGTGACGCGCCACCACCCCGTGCTCTGCGCCTTCGCCGCATCGCTTTTGTTTTTCATGGCCGTTGAGTACACGCTCAGCATGATTCCGCCAATGGCGCCGCCCTTCGATGTGGGCTTCGCTGCCACTGCCACCCTCCACCGCTTTCTCGCCGCCAGGCCCGCGCTTAACACTCTTTTGGCTGCCCTCAACACGGTATACTTAATGTGTGCCTCTGTGTGTGTTTTGGTTACATATATTATATGATACGAATTGATTGATGTACATGCAATGTTGTTTCCTCAAATGAGAGAATTAATTTTGATGTTCATATTCATATTCTCTTCTTGAACTCTTGATGTTGATGTACCCATATTGTTTCTTGAAATGAATTTAATTTAATGGTAAATGGAAATGTGGTTAATTAGGTATTTGTGGGAATGCAAACAAGTTACATAATATGGACGTGGGTGATAGAGGGAAGGCCTCGACCCACTATTTCAGCACTCTTCATGTTCACATGTAGGGGAATTCTTGGATACGCCACTCAACTCCCTTTGCCTCTGGTTCATTTCCTTCCTCTCTATATTTAATTTATTTATTCTTCTTTATCTCCAATTTTCCATTCACATTATTTAATGCTCATATCTCTGTGATCTACTATACTATTTTTTCTTTTCTTTTCTTTTTTTACCTAGGAGCAGTGACCGACTTCTATGTCACCCCAATCACATGTTTAGGCCAAATTAGACATGCTTGAAAGTATTACTATGCTGTAGTAGTCTTGATTATTGTATACACAAATGAATTCTAACCGTGCAAGGATCCCACATGAATTTAGACAATAGTAGTAGACTCGTGGTATTTAATTTCATAATCTCAACTCCACGTGACATATATGGGCCCACATGTTCATTTATCTTGAAGATCTCTTGTATCTTATCTGGAATGAATCCACGTTGATATCCAATCCTAGTTAATGCAGAAGAAGACTAAACATAATATAATGCACAAAGTCTCATGCTTTAATGCCTAACCACTTGCACATTCATTACATAATCTAGGAGCTAGTAGGTAGATTCTAGGTAACAATTTTAGGAGGCAACAAACCGAGTAGAATGAACATTAGAGGATATAAATAATTATGTCAAGCTTTCTATTTTACCGTAAACCTTTATGCAAATTCTCTAGTTATTTTGGATTTTTTGCAGTAATTGAAGATGAAATGAGTAAATTTAACCACTTCCTTCAGCATACGATTTTTTTTACATGGGGAGACATGTTGATGATTTTTTTCTTTGGCAGGGATTCTTGGGGTCGGGTGCAGATTTTCCGGTGGGTAATGTGTCGTTTTTCCTGTTCTATTCGGGGCACGTTGCAGCCTCAGTGATTGCATCATTAGACATGAAAAGAATGCAGAGATGGGAACTGGCATACGCATTCGACACACTCAACGTGTTGCAAGCAATAAGGTTGCTGACTACGAGAGGTCACTACACGATTGACTTGGCTGTGGGGGTCGGGGCCGGAATACTATTCGACTCCCTAGCCGGGCAGTATGCAGACAGCAGGAAGGCCCCAATAGCTACATTGTGTAATGGCAATGGTAATGGTGCTTTGTATAAGTCTCCTACGTGAAGGAAATTTGGAGATTTTGTGTTGCTAAATCCATGATTTGGTGACATATTCTGTATAATTCAAAGTGAAAGAAATTTGGTGTCATATCTAATAAACTATTTAAAGTTATTTATTTATGATTTTATATAATATTTATAACTGTGAAGTTGTGATTTTATATAAAAGTTTAAAACACTTATACTGTAACAATGCATATACAATAAATGCAGCGTCAATAAAAATCACACACAATATAAAAAACTCAAGGTCGTGAAGCAAAACTCACACTATTTCTTCCAACTCAGAATCACAAGTCTATAAGTAAAGATTTGCGGAATTTGAAACCAATACGTTTCACCAACTATCTTCTCAAATACTAGTATATAATTAGTGGGGTTGGTGCATTTTTTACTTCCAATTTTCTCATCACTATCTTAATTTGTTACATTATTAACAAACAGTACTTCTAAGGGTAACGGGGGAACCGCTCCCTTACCTGCGATAACTTAATGTGCTCGTAATTGATGTAGCATGTCACATAGATAAATAATAAAATTTTATTAATTTTCACTTTTTAATTAGAATTTATTAATTAGGTATAGTTTAATATTTATTTTGATAGAGTACAGTTGGATTATCAAATTTTATAATATTTATTAAGGGTAAAAACTGTTTCTAGAATGGTGAATTATATTGGTGATGGTACAACAAGGGTCTGAATCAATATAAACATGAAAGAGATAAGACATATATATACATAAAATCCAACATTGAAATATGGATGAAGAAAATGGTGCATGCAGTATCTGTGTTAGATACATAAATTCCCAAAGTGTAGGTAGTGTATGTTGTATACAAGTATCAAGTATAGACTATAGACAAGTAGCAAAAGGGCTTGAACCTATATATCAAGTTGAATGGACGAATTTGGGTTAATGTTTAGGTCCGACATATCCAAGTCCGATCTGCATATTTAATATTTAAATTATACATTTAAAAAATATAAATACTAATAATTATTATTAATGTATAATAATTATAAATTAATAGATATATTAGATAAAATATATAATTAAATAAATTTTATGTAATATTTATTGCATTTAAAAACATAATGAGTGTTAAAAATATACATATGCTTTAAAATAAATTAATTATACATTTTTTAATAGATTAAAATTAAAAATAAAAATAATAAAATTTGAAAGGCCCGGCCCAAATCCGTCTGAGCTACATGGGCATGACTCATGAGCATGGACTTGAATTTAGGTCTTATCGGACCATGAGCCGAACTTAAATCTATAAAAAAAATCATAGACCGAGTCTGAATATAGGAAAACCTAATTCAGCCCGACCCGTTGCATTCCTAATCGGACCCAAGTCCAAAAAAATCCATTTTATTTAACATAAAATAAAAGACAATGAATGCGTATCAGAAATAATACATTTCAAATTAAGTTGTTAATTTATTTTATAATTAAAAAAACAAATATATTGTGTTTTTAATTTTTAAAAATTATAATTTGAAAATTAGTTCATCATTACTATAATCACGATGAATTAATACTTTTAACAATTTGGAAATTTAAAAAATAATCTTGTAATGAATACCATTGAGGCGATTAATTCTTATTTGTCTTTAATTCAATCATTGCAAGAAAATCAAATTAAAAAAAGTTCCAATCATAAGCAATGACTGTAATAGTAATACCCAATGAGAAATGGGTGTGTTAGTGCCACCAGCAGCGTCCAAGCGCTTACCTCTTGAAAGATTCAATCACAGACGCATAAAAATCCCATACATTTTGCATCAAACGCAAAAATCAGCAATAGATAATGCATGTGGGGATGGGAAAGATTCAAAGTTTAGCAGAAATATGCAGTCTGATGTGGTGTGGAAGAGGAAGCGGAATGTGTTTTGGGGCAGAAAGTGGAATCCTTTGGTTACTGCAATTGTTTGTTGTGTATTTTAACTTTGAACCGGGCGGGCTGCCTTTTGCATTACTCTTGGTTTGTACGTCATCACTGTCCTTTTTGTAATCACTCTCTCTTTTATACTACTTCGTCCCACTAAACTTGACACAATTATCTTATTTGGACGTACATATTCCTAAAATAGTAAAAGTTATCTCTTTAAAAAGATATGACCCTACCAATTTTATCACTGTTACACTACTTTATACATTCTCCTTAATAATCGTACTCAAAAGTTTTGTGTCATGTTTATTGGGTCGGAGGGAGTATAAATCTTTCTCATAGAACCGGAGCTACCTACCTTCAAGTATCTCTTGAGTCTTTCTTTGCACACTGTGTGTGTCTCTCTGGCCCTTCAGCTATCCCCTCTCTCTTTCTCAAATTCAAATTTCAATGAAAATAAGATATCAACTTTGTAAATGTGGTTAAAGATGTTCAACTATTTTCGTTTGTTCTTATTTCACTAACGTCATCTTAATTCTTTTATTGTTAAATTTGAAATATTTATTAATATCAACAACTTAAATTACTTGATATTTTTTTGGTTTCTTTTCCATTTTTGAGCACTAGACTGTGTATATTTGTAAGATATCAAAACAAAATAAATTTATCTATCAATTATATCATAATAAAAATAATTTGGAATAAAATTTGGCATTTTCTAATCAATAAAAGAATATGTTTTAATACTTTCATAATAATATATATAGTATTAAATAAGAGTTAATTATAAAAATTGTAAAAAAAAAAACAGTGAAACACAAATAATAGTCACAAACATAACATTATTTAAATTTAAATTTAGCTATTTTTGTGTGAATTGTCACAAATATCATTCTACTTAAATACTTGGAGTACGCATATACAAGCTATAAATTATATTTTTCATACTAATGTAAATATGAATTAGAGAGTACATGTAATATAATTAAATTATATGATTATCAATCATATTATTCATACATATCAATAATATGATTATTTATCAATTATACGATTTATACACACTAAAAATATGATAAATATTAAAATATATAAATATGTTTTAAAAATTAACATTTAGGGCCTGGTCTTGAGCTTGAATTTCATGCTCAATCAGACCATGGACCAGGCTTGAACATATCAATAAAATCACGGGTCAGATCTCGATATAGGAAAATTCAACCCATATAAGTTGCACATTGCCAAAATACATACGGTCTACTCATGCAGTTCATATGTTCGACGAAATGCTCTAAAGTATGGCTGTCAATTTTTGACATGACACGATAACCCGACACGAACACGCACAAAATTAACGAGTTAGTGTCAAGTCTTATTGGGTTCAGGTCGTTATCAGGTCGACCCGATAACAACAAGAAATTATCAGGTCTGGTCGGGTTCAAGTTACCTGATAACAACATTTATAATATAATTAGATCTTTAAGGAAATGTAATTCTTTAAATATTTTTTAAAAATAATTTTGAATTTTCTTTAAATATAAAAGTAAGTTTATTTTATAAATTCAAAATTTATGCATTAATATTATTTTTAATTATAATTTTATAAATTTTATGTCTTTTTTTTCATATAAATTTAGGATTTTATTGTGTTGATAATGGGTCGTGTCAACACGAAAATTATCATATTCTTGTATCGTGTTCGAGTTTGAGTTTAACAGGTCGGGTTGTTATCAGGTTGACCCGATAATAACCCGACCCGCACGATTGAACAACCCTACTGGACTAATTATCTAAAAAGAAATAAAGTTGCAGTGAGGCTAATAATTTGTTAATGGTCAAGGGTCTATTTGCATAATAATGACAACATGGGAGTTTTATTTACTCATAGCTTTTGGTTTACATTATTTTTGCGTTCAAGTAAAATACTAATAATCTTGGAGTCGTATTCTATTATTATTTCGAATTGAGACGTAACAAATGTTGTCATGAGTTTCAACTCCATTACGAAACAATACAATAATTCTCCATTAATTATCATAACCAAAAATAAGATGGGAATGACATGTAGTGTACGGACCCCCTCGAGCAACGAGTCGATACCACCTAGCTAGCTTTTTGAATAGCATACGAATTATTAGATTATTGATTAGTTAATTAGGAGTAGTGATTTATAAGGAAAAGTTGACAAGAATAAACCCAACATTTGGAATTTCAAAGCTAAAAGCCGAAATTGAGTGTCTTACTATTGTCAAAAAGCTTATCTTATTTCATTTCATGTTTGAATGATTAAGAAATATGGAGAGGGAGCGCATACCAAGCACCATCATTATGATTGTGAATTCCATGAATTTTGATTAGTAGTAGTACTTATTTAACAATTACTGCTCCTTTCTCATCATGCCATGCTACTTCTTTTAAAATGTTCCTTAATTAAAATTATTGCAACATTCTTTTCATAACCATTACCTTTATAACAATAGTAATAAGTATTCCATACTTCTATATGTTGTCCAAGACTGCATTATTGTTCAATCTTTAGTTTCGAAAAGTTTACTTCAAAAATTGGGTCTTAATTCTGGCTGTATATATATTTTTTTCATTATAATTTATAGAGGTGGAAATCTGTATGATTTAAAAAGGGAAAAGAGAAGAAATTAAAAAAATAATGGGGTGGAAGCATGCCAAGTGAGTTAATCGAGGTTTCTTTACATAATGCCCAGTTCTTATAATGTGTAGCATAGAGTATTAAAGAAAACATTGACACATACATATATACTTGTTAGGGTAATATTTATTATTATGAGATAATGAAAACTATAAAAAGTGAAGTTATAAAACACATGCATGCGTGCTAATTTAGCAATATTTAATCCCACGTTGAAGGGCTCAACCTCTTCTTATCCAACACATATGCAAAAAGGATCGACGTCACAGTTAACAGCTTAGAAGAAGAAATATTACATCTTCAACTTAGTTTCTTTAGTATGGCCTAATCAATTTTTTTTATATATAAGTTATCAATATAAGCACAATCTTATTTGCTGATATATATATTCCTCAGTCGTCTATAAATCTATAATAAAGTCCTAGTTTATCATTGATTAAATTGATGTGCAAAGAGAATATAAGTCCAATTTATTCAATACTAAACAATAGTTTTTCGGTCTTCTTTAATTAATTTGGTATGAGTTTGAGTGCGTGAGTGTGTGTGAGGCGAATTGACAGTGTTGCAAAGTTCAAGGTTAGTAGTAGCACGGGAATATAGTCATGCCATAAAATATAATGAAAAACGATGTTCCTTTTCTTTATTCCATTATATAAAAAGGAAAAAGGTGAAAGAAAAGGTTTGCAGAAGAGGAGGAGGAGGTGTAGGTAGTGTTCTGTTTCTGTTTGTCAGCAACCGATATAATAATAATAATAATAATAATAATAATAATGTTGATGTTGATGTTAAAAATAAAAAAAAAAAAAGGAAAAAAAAGAAAATGAGGAAGAAGAGAAGAGTAGTAAAAGCAAATAAAGCAGTATATGAAGGGAAAGAATGGTAACAGGTTGTCGGGTCGGGTCAGAGTGATTGGCGGCACCAAAAAGCGCATACATACCTCTGCGCCTGCACTGCATGCCTTTCTCTCTCTCGACTCTCGCTCTTTCCAATTTGGTTTACACTAATTATATTCTAGGTATTATATACTACTACTATACATGGGTGAAATCTGGGCGGATCGATCTTAAGCCGTATTCGAACGATATTTAATTTGAGATAAAAAATTAGTATCCGGTAGAATTCAGGTTCGAATCTGAAAATTTGAATTCGAATTTCATAATATTCTCCCGTATCCAAAATTTCTCATATTTTATCGGATATTATCCGCATAACAAATCCGGATATCTGAATTTTTTAAATATATTTTATTTATATTATGTGTGTAACGATTCGATTTTAATTTACTTGCTAAATGTTATTTTAAAATTTATTTTATTAAATTATGAGTGTGTGGAAAGTTTAATTTATCGAGTTTTAATAGTCTTATAAGTCGCACTCTTATATATATATTTAATTTATTATATTAATAATTTAATAATTAAATTGTAACATACATATTAAACATAAAAAAATATAATAATATAACGAAAAAACGGAATTTTTTTTAATAAATGCAATTGTTATAATTTGTATTAGTTCTTCTATGAAATATTTTGTCGACAGTTTTTGTATGAAATATATTATGCGATTATATTTATTCGAATCCGATCCGAATTCGTACCATATCCGTCCCGTGTTCGTATCCCGAATAATCCGAATTCGTATCCGAATCCGGCTTTCCCATATCCGTCTCCGAATTTGAGAAAAAAATATGGGTTAGGATACGGGATAAGCACTATTCGCCCGTATCCAATCCGTTTTCACTCCTACTACTATATATTTTTTTCAATAAACTTATTTCAGCAAGACAAAATTTTAGAGTTACTATGCTAGTAAAACATAGATTCAGATTTTTGAATTCCTTTTTTTCAATGCACTCATTTGGTGACCTATGGGATGGAGATATATAGTTCCATCCATGATTCCAAGTTCTATCCCAACACAATTTCAAAATTGTTAGTTAGGTGAATCATTTAATTAAATTGTAGTAATTGTGTCTAAATCCTCCTCTCTTTTTTTTTTGCTAAAAATAAAACATTTTAACACCACTAAAATGTCGAAGCCAATGTGTTTTATAAATATCATTTATCATGACCACATTGAATTTTTTACTAGCATTAAGTTAGTGGTCTTAAAATTATTACTTTAATGCAAAAAAGAAAATAATATAATGACTATCTAAATTAATGTATTGAAAGAGTGATATGCAATTAAGTTCAGAATTAAATACATTCATTTGCCTTATATATACTACAAAATCTATTGAATTGAATTTATATTTGTGTGCGAGTGGCACTTGTTTGGAGAGGGAGCTAGGGAGAGGTAACTACTCAGTACAGAATGATTGTAAAAGGCCGGTGAGCTAGGTGAAAAATAAATATATATAGTACTATTCCTTATGGGAAGAGCAAAATAGATATATATGTGATGGGAAACAAGAACTTGCGTCCCGCTAATAACAACTCATTTATTTTTTACACGACTATCAATTAAAGACTAATATTTGCCTATAACATAAAAACTAGTACTCTCTCTATCCCAATAAGCATGACACAAAACTTTTTCTATTTTAGGAATGTGTCAAGCTTAGTGAGAGAGAATTGTGCTAAGTTTAGTGGGACGAAGAGAGTAACAAACATCCCATGTGTAAATCTTTATCTAAAAATGAAATGGATCGTTATTAGTGTAACGTCTTAAAATAAAAAATGAATAGTAAATAATGAAATGGAGCTAGTAGTAAATAGCATAGACATACACAAACATGAAGGGAGGGAGGGGTGAGTGAGTGAAGTGTTAATTTGCAGGTTTTGTAAAAAAAGTGTAATAAACAATAAAAAAGAGGTTGTGGAGGTGGTCTGGTAGATGCCCCACATTTACCTCGATTTTCATTTTACACCTTCCCTATTATTGCCACTAACTTTTTAATTACCACTCAATGCCAACCAACCCAACTCAAGGCGTGGCTAGCTAACCTAAATATTAACTCAAATAAAAAGTTGTTGATTAATTATTCAAACTACCATAATGAGTTGAAGTATTCTTGCCAAGGCCCTATTTCAATTTGCTCTATTCTTACCTCTACTTGATTTCAAATGTAGTCAATTTAACTATATTTATAGATATGCTTGTGTTTCCACGTAGGTTGTGTGGGTTCTTAGAACTAACTTAAAGAACTTATGGCATACTGTAGTGCTTTAGAAATTAATTAAAAGTGATATTTGATGTAAGAAAATAATTATATATCCTATTTCAATTCGGATAAAATGAACTTTAATATTATGTACTCCCTCCGTCCCATTACATTAGACATACTTTGATCAAAATTGTGAGAATTTTTTGGTCAAAACGTGTTTAATTTAATGAGACATATGAAGTATAAAATTAAACTAAAATATATAAAATTGAAATTAAAAAAAAATTGAAATTTAGTTATAGAGTGTGGAACAGATATGTGGGATACATGATCTATATGTCCAAAAACATTACTCTCAATCATCAGAGAAATATGATAATACTAGTATCATTTATCTATAAAATTAGAAGTGGAAAAGAAAATGAATTTGAGAGAGGGAAGGGATTACAAGTTAGAAATTTAGAATAGAAAGGACAAAAGCAATATGGTGCAGAACAGAAGGCATGCCTGCCTAGCTCCTTTGTTCTTTTTTATTCTATTCCACAGTTAAATTCCACCTCCATTGCTCTCCGCCACCTTTAAATTCCGCACTTCTCTCCTCATCTCTTTTCATTCCCAAACAACACCAACACTACACTGCTCGTTTCCATTCTTCCTCAATTTCACCATAAACCCACCCTAAATTCATGCACAGACACCACTAAGAAAGAAATCCAAAACTCTGCCGTCTTAATTTCCCTTTTTCTTTTATTTGAGTTTAATTTGCTGTTGCTTTTATAATAATTGATTAGGTAGTTTGAATAACAGATTAAGACAAAACGGGTCTACCTCTGTGGATGCTTGGACTCAGTATGGAGCACCTTCGTGCTGACATCAACCGTTTGCTCTCCTTACTTTTCCACCAGGTACATATTATACATATATATACACTATATTTTTCTTTTCTTTTCTTTTTATAACGAAGGTTCTTAACTATATATACACTGCAGGGAGTATTGGACGAGCAATTCCTGCAGCTGCAACAACTGCAAGATGAATCCTCCCCAAACTTTGTGTCTGAGGTTGTCAACATTTATTTCCAAGAATCCGAGAAGCTCCTCCGAAACCTCCGGGCGTTGCTGTAACTATATTCTACATTAATCTTTCTTTCTGGTTTTACATTATAATATATATTAACTGAATGAATATGAATACGTGCAGAGTGGATAAAGAGTTGTCGGACTACAAGAAGGTGGGAATCCATTTGAATCAATTCATGGGAAGCAGTTCCAGCATCGGTGCTCAAAGAGTCAGAAACGTCTGCATCGCCTTTCGGGCCGCTTCCGACCACACTAATCGGGCCGGGTTCGTTCCCATACATCTTAATTACTACTACTGTACTATACATATATATATACTAATAATCATTCATGTAATGTAATAGAAGAGTCAAATATCATATTACTACTTACTCGAATTAATCTTTACTTAATATTAATGCATGATTAACAGATGCTTGAGAGCTTTGGAACTCCTGGAATATGAGTACTGTTACCTCAAAAACAAGCTGCATGAACTGTTCCAGGTATATTATTATACATATAATTAATGACGCCATTGAGATTCAATTCCATAACATTAATGTATTAATATTATTATATCCAGATTGAGCAGCAGAGAATCCTAGCGGCTGCAGTGAGATATCCTGTGCCTCACCAACACCCAAACAACAATCTTTAAAGGTGAACAAGGGAAAGGGTACTTATAAAAAGTTGATCAAAAGTGTTCCAAGATAGTGACACAATTTCACCTGCATTCAATGCAGCCACAGATAATTCCCTTTTTCCTTGATGGGCCTAGCAAGCTTCTTTCCTAATTAATCAAATCAACTACCTTTTCTTTTCTGATCCCACAACCTAGCTAAGCTATGCTTTTTAGTAGAGGAAGAACATAGCTTATTTATTAATTTAGTGAACTGTATACCATTCAAACCATTTTAGTAGAATCCCTCCCTCTCTCCTTATAAATTCCTTCTACATTGTGATTTGTATCAATGTGTGTTTGTGTGTGAAATTTACATGTGTTGTCAATCAAGCACTTAATGTAGCTCGCATATTATCAAGAAAGCAATTGTTGTACTCTTTCTTTGGCTTGTAGAAACTCACTTTATTTTCTGTCTTGCTCAAAGTATTTTCTTTTTTTTGAAAAACATAAACATCATATACCGTACGTACCGTACAACTATTATAGCTGGGAAAATCTAAGTGCGGTTCAAATTTATACGCATTAAATGTACCATTTTTTGTAATCTAGCCAAAAATATGTGTCTGTCAATATCATCGTTAGATGTGGTGCAAGATTGAATGTAAATAAAATTTATGAATATTGAATACTTCTCGAGTATCATGCTTTACCACTTTAATTATGAGCATACAAATACTTAATCTTCTTATAATCTTCATTCACAAGCATATTTAAATTACAAATGGTAGCCTGCATAAATAAATATTACTTATAAAGCAAAATGAAACAATTATTGCTTATGCATGTAAATTAATAAAACAATTATTGCATATATTTTAGTTTAAAACAATTTGGAAAAGTTGATAATATCATTCTTAAAAATAAAATAGCAATATATATATAATATAAATCCTAAAACACTTCACCACTGATGCAATAATTAATTTATATTTCTTAAATAGGTAATATATTAAAAAATACATGTAGTTGGGCCATTCCAGAATACATGAATTCCAATGGGCTATCCTTTTGAAATGGGCCTAGATAGTTTGTTTAAATCTGATATCCAGGAGTGTAATAAGGTGAATGAAACCCAAACAAGGAATGTAAGATATAAGCCCAAGCAACAAGACCCAAAGGGAAAGAAAGAAGTGGTCCTTGCCCTAATTTAGGGATGATCGGATGTAGGAATGATATTTAGTAGGAATGTGATCAACATTGTAATGTAATGAACATACAAAATGAATGAACTAATTCATTTCATTCCTATGGTAGGTTATTTTAAGGAAATGAATGATTTTTTTTAATAAATTGTATTATTATAATAAAAAGATCAAATTCAAGTTCAGTTCGTTTATTACTCGATTTAAATAGTGAATTCGAATTCGACCTCGAACTCGGCTCGAATTCGTTATATATTCGAGTTTGTGCTCATTAAAAAAATTATTAAAATTATTTGTTATAATATATATTTTATATTAATTTGAAAAATTCATAAAGTAATTCGTAAGTTCCCAAAATATTCGTGAAAACCGAATATCGTTAGTTTTGAAAAATATTTTTTGTTACTACCATTATTTGTTGGTTTGGTTGTGCAAAAAAACTACTTAAAATTTTATTGATCGATTTTCTTCATTTAACCCAATAGACCAAAATCGCCCAATCAACCCGACTATGCATGAAATTTTCAAATTTTTTTTAATAGTATGTCATTTCTAGAAAATAAATAACAATTATTTTTTTCAAAAATCAAAATAATCTTCATTCCTATAACTGAGAATAGCTAATACCAAGGGTAGTGAAATGAATGATTAATTATATTATTATATATCCAAGCCTCCAAGGGTTCAGTAATTCCTTTAGAAATGGTCATTCCTAATTATTTTTTTATATCAGTTATGAAATTAGGAATGTAAGCAGGAATTGTCATTTCATTCCTAGACTATTTCTGCATACCAACCATCCCCTTATTTCTTCTTCATACCCCTACCCTACCCTTTTTTCATTTTTCATCTAACTCCACTTTTATTTGAAGCATCATATTCAAGAAAAAATGGAGCACACAATACTTCTTCTGTCCCATTAAAAGTGATTTAATTTGACTAAATTTGTAAGAATTTTTTGTCGAAAGAGGTCACTTTTAGTGAAACTAAAATAGTATGTTTTATAATATAAAGATTTAAGTATGCAGACCAATTATTTTTCTAACAGAAATTAAGTATTTAGTACAATATGTGAATAGAATTAAGTTATTTACAATAAAGATTTTCACCTAACATCGATTAATTTAAAATTGATGTTAACGCACAGGAATATTGTGGCGCCTTTGGTTGCAGTGCAAGTTTTGTTTTGGCAGAAGATGGATGGATTCCACACCACACCACACCATAATCAAATCCTTTACAATTGCTCGATCAGATACTAAATAGAATAATAGAAAATAAACCATTAAGTGGTCGAGATACATGGCCGAGATTTAGTTGGTGACAAGTAGCTAGTTACTGCAAATTGTCAAATGAAAACACTATCAGAACTTGCATGGTATGTGCGGCTTATAATTAGGATTGTCAGTCCTGACGATAAAGACGATAAAGAGGTGGGGGACAACATTATACAAATAGGTCTTATGTAAATAAAAAAAATATTATTTTGAGAAATAAATTAATCATTTTATTTAATTAATATTTTTTATTTTGCAAAAAGTTTTGTTTAAATAACGATAATAATAATTCAAATTTAATAATATTTAAAATTAAATTTTATAAATAATTATATAATAAAAAAGAGCTCACTTTAAACCTTGAATATATATATATATATATATGTTAATAATTATTTTAATTATTAGTCTACTTGCTTTAAGAAAATTCAAAAAAGTATGCAAAGTTGTTATCTAAGCTTGTATTTATATGTATTATTTATATAAATTGTCATTCTTCTAGAAAATTTATTATAATTATAAATTTTATTATAACTAGACTTTTCATATTTAATATATGACCCAAAATTAAAAAGGGACACGTCTATTATTAAACAAGTTAATAAAAATATAGTTAACAAAAATCGAACTTATCAATGGAGATTAATAAAAATATCCAATAATCATTGAACTATATAATATCCATGATTATTAAGACATATTAATATTATATATTGAAAATCTAGATTTTTGGGCCCCGACAACTCGGGTTGTCGGGGCCTTGGCGGTCGGCCGGGCTCAACCCCCCTCAGGGCCGGCCCTGATAATTAGTCAATCAATTACGTACTTAAATTACCTCCAATTCTGTGTCTTGTCTCTATATTAAGCTTTACATGTTTTCTTCAAAAAGTCCCCCAAATCAAACGCTCTTAATTATAGTCCAAAAGCTAAAATCTACAAAACTCAATACTTGAAGTCTCCAATTTATTCACGTCCATAACTACCCACATGCATTTCCTTGTCTCCAATGTTACCACGATTTGGATATATCTTGTACAAGATTTTTGGACCAGTTCATTTGATTTTCTTTTCTACCACAATATATTTAATAAAACTATTTTTATTTATTGACGAGTTGAATGAATCTTCTTTAATTTTTTGGTGATAGGTAGAGTGCCGTCGGCTGAAATTTTATTTAGATTCTTAGGCTGCAGGAGTTGATACGCATATCACTCAATTCCGTTCCAAATATCAATACTTAGTACTCACATTTTTTTTAATTAAATGATTGGTATTAAATAATCAAATCAAATAATTAAGAAATAAATATAGTGTATAACTTTATAAAAATGAATCAAATCCGATTCATATCATCATAATATTTAATTTGTTCTTTTGATTAATTGTTAATTTATGTAAGAATCTGATGTCGCCGATAGCTTTTAACTTTAAATTGGCCTTAATTTGACCAACTAGCTAAATTAATTAATTAGAAGACGAATCTTTTTAGAAAATGAATCCGGTTTAGTTATAAAATATTAAATTAATTTGCAAGTGTAGTGTACGTATTGTTTCTCTCGACATACCTACTTTTTTTTGCTATCAACCTTAATAGTTTATACATCTATATGTGGGCTTAGTTAGTGAGAGACATCATTATTTTATTATATTAACTGTAATGTTAATTGTCTTTATACTATCGATAATTGTTAATTATCGAGATATTTTGTGCATACTCATAGATTGGATAGACTAGTAAGTATTATAATTAATACTATTAAAAAAACGATCTTAATTAAACTAAGAGTCGTGCCCTTCTTCGTTGGAATAAATGAATAAACCAGCTGGCATGCATGCATCCTCCATATAAATATTAAAATTAATACAAATATTACTTCTGTCCCAAGTTGATGTACAAGTATTTTCATTTCCTCCACTCTTCAGTCCCCACTAACTATATTTTTAATTTCTATTATACCTCATAAATTAAAATCAATGAGGGCCTTCCAATTTTATGTTAATTTAAGTGATTAATTGAGTGCGCTCTTTCAAAAAGTTACACTATTGGTAAAGAAACTTCCGTCAATATATAATTTATTGTTTGGTTTATTTGATGGGATGAATTAGACTGATAAAATTATTATTTTTTAAATTTATATTTACTTTTTGGAATTTTTATTTTAAATATTTTCTTAAACCACTCATCACTTCATATCTCATCATTTATATTTAATCATACATTTGAGTAGAAAGAAGGACTAAGGACATGTTAAAAACACTACAAGAAAATATACATTTAACGAGAGTAAAACTTGTATTATACCGTCATTATTGACATTTAACTAGAGAAGCAATAATGAGGCAATGACGTAAAAAAAATTTTGTCACTAAAAATTATTAGTGATAAAATTTAAACTTTTAACTATAAATTTTACTCTGACTAAAATTATTTGTTTACAATTAGTGAGGTTATATCTCATTTCGTTAATATTTCTGTCACTAAAATTCATTTTTCTTGTAGTGAAAAGAGAGATTTTGAATAGAAGTGATTAGGGAATGGGCCGGATTTGAACCGGATCTGGTTTGGTCCATATCCATTGGATCTTAAAAAATCGAGATATGTGTCTAGATCCATGAGATCCGCCGGTTCCACGGGTCCGACCCAAATCCATGCATTTTATTTTTGAAAACAAATTCTAAAAATATACTGAAATTGATAATAAAATCATGATAATAATACAAATCAACAACAATATGATTGATCAAAATAACACTGTAATTCTTACATCGCACTATAATAATTCAAAATAAGTCATAATTTTTTGAACAATTTTAAAATAATTGATGTGTCAAGAGGAGTTGTGGCGAAATGGATTACAATTAAAATCAAAGTTTAAAATATTTAAGAAAATTTTATATATTGAAACTACTTTTAACATGATCAACATCTTAAAAAAGACATAAGTTCAATAAGTAAAAAATATTTAGTTAGGATTGAACTATATTTAAAATAACGTAGATATTAATATATATATATATGTATATCATAAATAATTAAATAAATAGGTCTATTGGGCGGATCTGGATTTCAAAATGTGAACTCTAGATCCGGTACTAGAAAATTAAAAGAATTCTAGATCCGATTCGGATCTATCATGTTCAAAATTTAAAAGATCCATATTCTCAAAAATAGATATGGATCTGCGGATCTAAACTGAGTTCAGAATCCACTGCCATTTCTAGAAATGATACAATATAATTAAAAGGTAATAATCCTATTAATCTAGTCTATTTAACGAAGGAAACCAAACAACTACTATGAGAATAAAATTGATAATCCACCTGTACCGTGCGGCGATTAATACATGTCTTGCATATACAAATATTATTTTTTTTTTCATAAAAATAATAAAAATTAAATTATATTAATTCGTATGTTAATACGATATTATGTGATATATTTATATCATCCGTGACCTATGATCATTGCTCATAGTTGATGAACGTGCGAGAATATTATCTTATAATCGATGTGTCTTACACTCATTTACTTTGTAAAGCAATTGCTGATTAACCAATCATTGACTCAATTTTATGCCCTTTTGTATTTTGTATTTTACAACTTACAATATCTTAATTACTAGATCTTGTGGCATTTGCCAATTAAAGCTATGATTACTTTCAAGTGCAGTCATAATTAAATACGAATAATGTTGGGTGCTGCATCTGTGCATGCATGATACTATATTGCACTATATGGTCTCTTTATGCTGTGCTTTTGACTCCATGGGAAAATGTCACTAACTTATACTCCCCATGGAATTTATTTTCCTATAATAAATTTTTTAATTTTAACTAATATTTATTAAATATAACATATTAATTATAATATAATAAAATTATAATTAATAATTATTTGAAAATGTATACTTTTTGAAAATTATAATTATAATTTCAAATTTATCAATTGTAATAATTAATTAGAAATGATATTAAATATTAAAAATTTACACAATTAGCAATATTTTGATTGCCATTTTCTCAACCAAATACATGAGATAATAGATCACATCCGCCCGGATTACAACATATAATATTTAAGAGTAAATCTTTAAAATATTCTATTTTTAAACGAAAAGGTAAAGGATAATTCTTTATAAAAAATATGAAAAATATATAGTCATTGCTACTAATATTAACTACAATGAATTACACGAATACCACTATATGCTCGTGCTCTTGCAAATACTTACGGAAGCATGCATGACCAATGCTAGTCAAGATCATGTAAATAATTATGATAAAATTGGTGTTGTTGATTGTGAATTACACGAATATGACTCATATTCATTAGCACGTGATCTAAAACTAAAACTATATGTGACATTTTCACATACATTTGGGATGCCATATGCTAATCAAAATTTTAGTACTCAACTAGATGAAACAAGCAAACAAAAATCCTACCTGCAGAGTCAAGTTCATCACGAGCACTGAATGTATTCAAATACACACACAGCAAAATAAGAAATTACAACTAATTACATTAACAATTAATAAACGACACGAAAAAGGATATTAGTCGTCTTGTTATATTTTATAACCTCTTACTGATTCTTGATTAGTGATATACTTGCTTGCCTAATAAGACGCATTGTAGACGATATTCTACAAACTTAACTATCATTATTGAGCACACTTGCTTGCATTGTCTTCTTAGCATCATAGGCTTTGGATGCGCAACCTGTTCCAGAAAAATTGTTGAAATTATTATATAAATTTTAGTTATATATAATTTGGTAAGTTTTGATTGACTTCCCTCCACACAATGAAAAACAAAAATTAATAAAACTTGTTGTCTTCTGCACGAGTATTTGAAATTCAGAGCCATATACTTGTTCCTTCTATAGTGATGGATATCTACACCAAACAGAAAATTCTAATTAAAACTCGAAAGACAAGTTATGAAAATGATTGGACCTAAAGCTAAGCTCAATTCTTTAATTTTAATTAAGGATCAATTTATTGGCAGAATAAATATCTAAAACAAGATCTACTTTACTTGAAAGGTAATTATATATATATATATATACACACCAACAAAGTCAAAGTTTCCATTGCTATGCATATATTAAAAGGGCAAATTCATAAAATTACCCCTTTTGAGAAAACAGATGTGGATTTTACCCAATTCTTCTATACACATGTTAAAACTACCCTTTTTCCTTAATCTTTTCAAAATCCACAAAAATCATAAATGATCAAAAAAAATCATAAATGATTAGGCATAATCATTTCCTATTGCAAAATGTTATTTCAATTGTAACCGTATACCAGGCCCATCACACTTCCGTATAAATAAATTCTGTATTAATACCAACTATTCATACCTTCTTTGACCGATAAGCCGTCGGGTCGTATCCACCGGAAGTTTTAGGGACCTCGTCCAACCACCAGGAGCACCTTATGGATTCCCGAAGCAGACTCCTTCAACGGCTCACAGCACAGCCCACGTTCGTTTCCTACCCGGGGCGTATAAGTATTTTGGTTGGTATAAATAAAGAAAATATAAATCTGGAAGAGGATGAACAAAAGCCCAAATCTTATTAAGGAATTATAGATATATATTACATACTAATTAGATCTCCTTTAGGGAGGAGACTAACTTGTTTAGCTACCTATGGTAGCGGAAATAAAAACTACTCGCATAAACTAAAGGAATACAAATTTTATTGTTGGAGAGAAGTCAGGCGAATTTTCGATGCCTTCAACCCTCCCCAAATGCTCGTTTATATAGAAGGCTTGAAGCCTCCCCTTCCCTCCATTATTGCCTCGGATTCTTATCTTCAAAATGATGCTTCTTCACGTGAAGCTGGGTCCAGATAAGGCTGCCGACACAAACATTTCTTAGTGGTTGGACCCCTTCTTTGAATTAGTGGTCCATCTTTTTCCCACCGACGATACTTTTATGGTGGAACGTCCTTTTCTTCCACCCCCCATTGTCGTTTTCTTTTTGGTGGGTGCTGCTTTATCAGATGCTTTCTTTTACCGAAAGCATCTCCTGTTTTATCTTCACATGGCCCTTTTATTTCTGTCGGCCATCTGTCTTTTTTGGAGGGCCCCTTGGAGATTTTCCTTTCGGAGGAGTCTTCATCTCCTCATACTCGTTAGCTCGAAACTTCTTCTTATCTGGTTTAGGTAAGAAGCCTTTTCCGAACTCAGGTTCACGTTGGGCTGGACAATCTGAACATATCCTGGACGCCCAATGGCCAACATGAGCCATATTGCAGAACTTGCGATGGGTTTCTTTACTCATCGCCATCTTGTTTTCCCACAGAAGAGTTCTTTTTCTCTCAAAAGCCTCTTCTGCAAACTTGGTTGTCTTCCCTGTCATAGTATTTAACAGGAATGATCCATTCGCTGAGTTCTGAAAGAACTTGAAGGGAAACTTGACTTTGTCCATCTCTGTAAGACAGACCCATAATCCCCATGCTCGCCTTGTTGTTATTTGATCATCTGAGATTGCGGCGATCATTGGAATTTCACTAGTTGGTGCCTTGATTTGGTTAAAGGCATCCATTCGGGGTCTTCGTAGCCTTATGTAATGGAAGGCTTCGTGACTCCCCTTTCCTGCAGGTTCTGGGGCTGCACTTATGAAATACAGCTCCAATGTATCACCTCGGCAAAGTTGTTCGTTGTTTGCCCAGGTATCATAGACCGCTTCCTGGATCCATCGGGGTAGACCTTTAAGTTCAGGAAACGCTGGGGACGTAGTATAAACTGAGGCAAGGGCCCCAAATTCATACCATTGCTTGACATCTTGGGGTTTTGATCCGGGTAGCATCCATACCCTTGGATATTTCCCCGAGCCATCAATCCTGGTATTACTAGGATTAATACATGCTCTTGTGAGTAATTTCTCCCAGCTCGCTTGATAAGCCTGTTCAGCAGAAGAGAAAATAATCAAATTAGTATTAGACTCAGATTTGCCCGTCATAGGCCTGAGGCTAATCTCTCCCTCTTTTACCCCAGAGGTGGAGGGTTGACATGATGGTTCAGACGGTGAAGTCTTAGCATCATCATTTCCTTGGGCCAGTGGTTCAGACTCCACCAGCTTAGGACTTGCTAGAGGGGTATTTGAATCCCCATCTACCGGTTTAGGTGCCGGAACACGAAACTCTGCTATCTCCAGAGGTTTTCTGGAAGCCCGCAGGATTGGCTTTTCCAGAGCCGACCATAACTGAGTACTGGTCAGCATACTGGCTCGTATTCTACCAGAGACTTTCGTCTTATCGGTAGCTTGCATCTTCCCCATTTGATCAGCATGGAGAACGCACTCGTCCCATTCCTCCAGGAGCATTTCCAAATTTTCTCGGAGATGCTTTTGGGCTAGCATGATGGATCTAACTTCAGCTGGCTCCATCTCTTGTCAGAAAATCTGCAAGAATATTTTCATGAGATTTTAACACGACAATATCATAAATATAATATTGACATAAAGCTTGCCATCTAAGTAACCTAGCATTTTCAGGTTTTGATGCTATGTTATTTCTTAGGAAAGCTTTAACCTGGGTATTATCAACTTTTAAAGTAAATTTTTTTGCTAATAAAAATAAAGGCCATTTTTTAAAAGCCTTTACTACAGCAAAGAATTCCTTCTCGTTGATATGCCATCTGATGGCCTCATTTTCTGAGAATAAACCACTACAATATCTGCAAGGTTCTTCTCCATAAGGAGTGATCTTCATGAGGACTGCTGCCCACCAATGATCACTCGCATCCGTATAGAGGACCAGATCATCCTCATCCTGTGGAATAGAAAGCTTTGGGAGATCTTTACATTCCTCCTTTAGCTTTTTCATTCCCTGTCGATGTTCTTCCGTCCATATAAACGGAACATCTTTCTTTAGTAGATTACTAAAGACCTTCCTGTGTTTCGCAAGATCTTTGATAAACATTCCTGCGAAATTAACAACTCCCAGAAAACTCTGAAGTTGTTTCTTCTCTTTTAGTTTTTCTGGAAAATCTTGGACCTTCTTCACAATATGATCTTGCAAAGTTATTCCAGACTCATCGATCTCTATTCCCAAAAACTCCATTTTTTGGGTCGCAATTACTGCCTTCTTCTCTGAAAGCACTAATCCTTCTTTATAACAAACATCTGCAAATAAATCAAGATGTTTGATATGTTCATCCATATCTTTTGATGTTATAAGTATATCATCAATATAGACAAACATAAAAGAAAAATAATCTTTAAAAAGATTATCCATCTTTCTCTGGAAAATCTGGGGAGCATTAGCTAACCCCATTGGCATTACGTTCCAAACGAAGTGCCCCTGTGGTGTTGAGAAAGCTGTAAGTTTTTTACTTTCTTCCTCCATGCGAATCTGGTAGAAACCTGACTTGCAATCAAACTTTGAGAAGACCTTAACATTACGTATGCAGTTAATAAGGTGATCTCTACTTGGGATAAAATATCCATCAAACTCTAGAATATCATTAATCCCTTTGTAATTAATGACCAGTCTAGGTTTACCTCGCTTGATCTCACCATGATTCCTTACCAGGAACCCTGGGCTACTGTAAGGCGAATTGGCTGGCTCAATCAACTTCATATCAAGATGTTCCTTGATAATAATTCTCATATCCTTTTGATCTATCAAGTTCATCAGGATTGGTCTGAACCTTACAAACTCGTGCACCCTTTCCGGCTTCACCTTTAAGTTTGCTTTGAGTTGGTTCCTGTCCCACCATGCCAAAGGATTCTCATTGTAGCATCTCGAGATCTTCCTTTTGACATCTGCAAGGGACACCTGCATTTCAACCTTAATTTCTTTGTTAGGAATTAAAGCTGCCTTGAGGATATGTATTTCCTCATCTTCAAGATCAACCTCCCGGATACAGCTAAGCACTGCTTCGCTGAACCTCCTTTGATCCTTCATTTTTGGTTGACGAAGTTTTCCTTCATCTTTCCTATCACCACGCTTGCTGCGAAAAGTGAATGGTATCTGGCGATTAAACGCCTTCCTTAGCCTCTGAACAATGATTTTATGCTCACAATTAGTTGTGAACACTAATCTTCTTTGCTCATTGTCCTGCGTGTATCGCTTGAACATCTGTAGGAAATTGTTTCCTAACAGAACATCAGCTCCCGTATCATGGAAATAAATTGGTGGAGTCTTAACCTTATACCAAGGTGTTTGCCCCGCGCCGCCAATTAGTATTTCCACTTCTTTTACTCCTTTGGATAAGAGTAAAATCCTTTTAGAGAAATCTCTGCCAGCAATTTGAGGTAAAGTATCCTCAACTTCTGTTGGGAAAATTCCCCTTCTTGCTGTGCATATGCCTGCACCTGAATCAATATAGGCCGAGAAGTATTCTGCCTTATATTTTTCATATAACACTCCCACTGGAATGTATATTGAGAAAGGGCTTGTCATACGATTAGGAGTCGTCTTTCTTCTATCGTAATCATCATCCCTTGTTCCATTGGTTTCCAGGGCTTGAATCTTTCCAAAAAATCCCGCCCTAGAATCAGGACATCTTCTCGTCCTGCTCTGCCTTTAACCTCTACCATAAAACCCCCTAGGTCAAGGGTTCCATTGTAATGGTTAACCTCCGGCTGCTGGAGATAATATAAGACACTACATGGAAAGTTATTTTCCCATCTTGTAGCATCAAATCTGGTTGTCATCCCTCTCCATCCCTCTGGACATTTCAGATTGACTGAAACCTGAGGATTCCCTGGGAATTGGGGCTGACTTTCTTGTATAAGTTTCCTCCCAAAGGGTTGAGATATAATCCTATCTCCTTGGAAGGATAGTCTTCCAGAGCCTATCTTAAGACTTTGATCATGTCTTATGACTGGCTTCTCTTGAATTCGAATGTTGACCTCCCTCCTTTGTGGAATCTCCATTCTATCGGGACCAATTGCTGTAGTCACCTTCTTGAAGATATCAGGTATTTCGATAAAAGGCTTTCCCAAGAATAACTCCGTATGATGGGAGTTGGAAAGTGCATACGAAATCTGATATGTTATCGAATAAGGTGTATTTCCCTCATCCAATAACTCCTTCCTTTTGAAGTCCTGATATAGCGTCAGAGCTTTACTGAAACCCGAGTCGTTGAGATTGTATGCAATCTTAGGATATACAATCCCTACAACTTGGCCTGCACAAAGATTCCCCGTGATGGTTCCCATCACTGAATCTTGTAGGTTTCTGATTCTCCTATCACATATGGCTATGTCGATTGGAGCATCAATTCCTGTGAACATCGTAGATTTGAGAACCAGTTGAATTGCCCCGATATGAATCCATCTCATCTTTTCGGCAATTTCTGGTTTAAGTTTCTCCAAATCCTCACGTATGTCGCTTGCTGGAATCAATTGCATCTCCACTTGATTCCCCGTAAACTCGATTGGAAGTGACATCTCTCGTCTAGTGATTCCGTAGACGATATGATGTTTCCTTCTTCCCAAACTGAAATTCCTTAGAACTTCGTCTAGGTTGCTGGCATTAAAACCTTGATACTTCTGAATATTCAAGGTTTTCTTCATGATTTTGTCGATCAGGTTTGGCGAGATCATCGTTCGGCTGGAAAATCCAGTTCGATCCTCTTTCTCCTGATGACAAGACTCAGCTTCAGTCTGAAGATTCTGTAGATCCATCAGAATCTTCATCCCCACTAAGAATCTCTTCTTGCTCATATATACTCTCGTCTGAGGGTATATCTTCAAATTGGTACACTTGAACCAATTCTCGGTAGTATATGGCATCTTCGATGTCTGGAGTAGACTCGAACCTTCGCATGCCTCTCTGCTCGTTATCTGGGCAATTTGTTGAAATATGCCCCTTGGCTCCACATGTCCAGCAATTACAATCTTTAAAACTTTCATTAGCTCGGGTATGAGCTCTTCTAAAAGTTTTCTTTGCTGGAGTTCTTGAACTGGATCCTTGGAACGAACCCCTGCTTCT
This sequence comes from Leonotis leonurus, assembly GCA_026898415.1. NCBI lineage: Eukaryota > Viridiplantae > Streptophyta > Magnoliopsida > Lamiales > Lamiaceae > Leonotis > Leonotis leonurus. The sequence continues at coordinate 1,079,373 of JAPKLX010000029.1, forward strand.
GGCTGGTCCGCTTCTTTGTCCAGTTTTGTATGATCTAGCCTTTTGTCTAGACCACATTGTCCTTGGCTTCCAAGATCTTCCTCTTGGATTTCTTTCTTTAGAATAGGGTTGGTACCTATTCTTTCGTCTTTTTGTCAGTGATAGCATCGCCAAAAGGATGTCTTATGTACATCAAAAGCTTTCAGAGTGGTGTCAACAAGCCACTGCTCAGAAAAATTTGAAGAAGCTGCGAAGAATCAACAAGGCAGCTCATCTAAACTGTGAAGATAATGATCTTCCAGTGGTTATTGGAGGCGAGCCATTCGTCAACCAAAAATGAAGGATCAAAGGAGGTTCAGCGAAGCAGTGCTTAGCTGTATCCGGGAGGTTGATCTTGAAGATGAGGAAATACATATCCTCAAGGCAGCTTTAATTCCTAACAAAGAAATTAAGGTTGAAATGCAGGTGTCCCTTGCAGATGTCAAAAGGAAGATCTCGAGATGCTACAATGAGAATCCTTTGGCATGGTGGGACAGGAACCAACTCAAAGCAAACTTAAAGGTGAAGCCGGAAAGGGTGCACGAGTTTGTAAGGTTCAGACCAATCCTGATGAACTTGATAGATCAAAAGGATATGAGAATTATTATCAAGGAACATCTTGATATGAGTGACCTTCGTCATTCAACGCCCAAGGCGGATGACTCACTGTTTAA
>JAPKLX010000029.1:1080074-1096647 GCA_026898415.1 Leonotis leonurus
CACGTGATAGAGGCTCAGGGTTTTTTATATGCTCTGATACCATTTTAAAGCACTGGTTATCAATTGAAATTTCAGTCAATATTATAGGGAAATTGTACTGGAATTCATTTAATTAGACTTAGTAAAATAAATCTTCAGTACGTGGCATTGTTTAGACCAGACCCACTGTCCTATAAAGGGACTCAGTATTGGGCACGAGGAATATTTCCAGCCAATATACTTCAAATTTATTGTATTAGTCCGTAAATTGTTACAAAATCCAGTACAAAATATACCAAAAGTGGATTAAAACCGACAGTGACATAAAAATGGGTATTTTTGACATGTACACTTAGGAAATGGGTAAAAACTTCATCTATCTTTATAAAAGGTGTATTTTTAATTTCCACCCATATTAAAATACATAAAGATGCTAAAACAAGAAGCAAAGCGCAAATTTGTTGCGAAGAGCTACAAATCACAAGCTAAAAAGTCCAAGGTGATGTTTCCAAATCCCAATAGATGATGGGGCAAAGAGTAATTAACAAAAATTTTCTGACCTTACGGAGAGAGATTCGAATCCTCGTTGGTGGGGTCCACACCGACCTTGCTTCCGTTCTCGGCACCGCTGGCATCATCGTCGTCGTTGCCGTAGATCTGGTCGAGTATCAGCACCAGCCCCATGGCGAAGGCGCCGTCGAACCCCGGTTTCAGCGACAGCATGAATACGTCTTTTCCGAGCACTACGTTGGTGGTCGCGTCCACCTTGCGGCGGATGTCTGCAGCGATCTCCTTTTCGCTGTTGATGATTTTGCAGTTCCGGCATGCGAAGGAGCCTTCGATCTGGTACTCCTCGCCGGGATTGGTGTACACCTCCACCGTCATGCTCGATCGTCCGATGATTGAGGATCTCCGCACGCTGAACAGTGGTTTCTTCGCTTCCGTTCCCTCTCCGATGAAACCTTCCCATCTCTGGTGTAGACTCGGCCTCTGATTCAATAAAATCGGGGAAGATACAAGTCAGTGAGTTGACTCGGATGGTATCAATACCACAGATGCTAAATTGCTAATGCTATACGATACCAATAATACTATACATATGAAATCACGCGCGAATGTGCTTAATTAGCATAAATGACTTGCGAATTTAAACACAATTCACAACCTAAACTTCATTTATTTACACACAATCAGACACCAACTTACATATTTTGCGAATGGATACATGCATATGCGCGGATGAAGACCAATTAATCCCAGGAAAAAAGTATTTTAATTAAACATTCCGAGTTGACTCGGTTGCGACGGTACCGAGAATTTGAATCACGACTAGCTCCGATAAAAGAAGGAAATTAAAAAGACCAAAAAAATTATGACGAGAAAAAAAAAGAAGGAAAGTTGGGATCTGAGATTACATACCTTGCGACGGACGGTGAGGATGCATCTTCCGGTAGCGTCCATGAGTACGACTTCACCTGTATCACCGGAATCTGGGCCATACGAGTCAACTCGGAAGACGAGTTCGCCTTTGCAGTTGTAAGCAGTGAAGCCGTCGCCGGAGAAGAAAAGAGAGGTTTTGCGCACAGTAAGATGAGTCTCTTGTTCGTATACGTAGCAACCCTCGACAATCGCGCCGCTCGTCATCACTGAATCGGCCATTGGGTTCACTGTCGACGGCCACAAAATAAGAAATCGTGTGATATTTGTGATTTGAGAAATAAAGCGTGCAGTTTGAAGAGAAAAAAGGAAACATATTTTTTTGTCTTTAATTATAATAGGACAAGGAAATGAGTGGGAATGAATGAAATTGAAGTAAAGGTGCGGAGTGGAAGATATATTAATTAATAAAGCTAGCCTGCCTATCTGAAGGAGCAATATTGGAGATACTGTGCCCCCACACCACGTACTGCCACTGCTCAATTCAATAGTACTCATAAACCATCGATTTAATTTATTCCAGATTTGGTTCTTAGTTTAATATATTTATATTCTTTTCTTTCATTTGGATAAATAAAAAATATGAGGATATTAGTCTTGTCATGTTGGATGATATAATACGAACGCATGAAAAAATTTCTCATAAGAGATTTAGAATTAGTTCCGAACGATCAAGTTCCAAGCAGTCGTTGTTGCCCTCGAGTCTTGGTTTGAGAAGCATGTGAGTTGGAACGTACTATCCTCCCGACTGACCAGCGAATGGTGCGAGCGCGACAGGTAGAAAATTGAATAATGTGATCATGACTCTCAAAACTACCCATCTTCCTGTGTGTGCTATATATAACAAGGAATAATACCCGACAAAGTAATTAAATCTTCAATTCTTCCTCACGCGAATCAGTGAGAAAGACCAGCTTCTTTCCTATCGGCATACCCAGTCAACGCTATTCCTGTTCACGGCTCCGACTTCTTTAACCACTTGTTCTTGCTAATTAACATCTTCATATTCATTGATTAAATATATTGAATTACATAAATCAAATATGAAATTTTTTCTTGTAATCATATATTGCATTTAATAACATAACCAAGTGAGAAATTTTTTATGTGTTCATACTATACAAATATGGGTATTTTTTTTTGAATTATTATTATTTTTTATTCTTATTTTGTGAATGCAGATAGTTTTACTCATTAATTTTATTTTTATTTATACTAATATTTTTCTTAGTCCCAATTAATCCACGTCATTTATTTTTTATTTTTCTATTTTCGTATAGTAATTTATGTTTCTTTGTAATTAGTTCTTCATCACTTTTTACCTAAGAAATTATTACGACAGACATGTGCATATCGTCAGTGATAAACAATATTATCCAATTATATAAATTAATAACCAATCTTATAAATAGATGATTTGGCCTAATATGTATTTAATAAAACTTTGATGTATGAATAAAAGTTGGTAGTGATGGTTTGAAATAAAAAGAATGTAAATGGTAGGAAATGTGAATTGATCCGGAGCATAGATTAGTATGAATCCAATGAATATTATTAATCCACAATTGATGGGATTAAAATAGAAACCGTCGGTTGTATTGTCAAGAAACAAGGCAACAAGGGTATAATGGTACATATATTAGTGAGACGGTTTTAGTGGGATGTCGAAAATTCAAATTGATTTCGAATCCCATTAATTTTTCAACTGCACTTATGAAATTAAAATAGAAACCGTCGATTGCATTGTCGAGAAACAATGCAACAAAGGTATTGATTGCATTGGCCCTTAAATATTACCTATAACACAATTAATTCTACGTATCATTCAGTTGACAACATATATATCGAAATATTTGAAGCAAATTAAACGGGCATTTAGATTATTAGTAATGGCGTAGGAATATTGATGACAACCAAATTTTAGATAAAAATCAAAACCTAAGCATGCTACAATTATTTTGATACATTATTCATAATATTTTATTAAATAATATGATAAAATATTTTTATTTATTAATCAATACCTCATAATTTCAATACATTATAAGTATAAATTTGATATATAATTAATTTAAATCATAAATTATAAAAAACAATGTGAAAAATTCCCTATCGGTAATTTGTATGGGAATGGAGACTAAACACGCAGAGTCTGAGTCTGGTCTATATGAATTTAGTTGCAGAGTCATGAATTTCTCCAAAACATCGACTAAATCAACAGTGCTGTGCTGTGCCGTGTGCAATTTCTTAGGAGGAAAACTGAGATAATAATGCAATTAAAAGAGTTGACCACCACTCCACAAATGGGAACTTAATTCTAGCTTGTTCTAAGAAATTTCATATACACGACCAAACCTCATCTATATATATTTGTCGCAACTACGATTATACAATGCTAATTAGTTTCAATCGTGATGCGAATTATATTCAATCTCTTAATTGAAGAATCTATCAGTAGTTTAGTTGATAGATAGTTTTACCAATGTTGTACATTGATTTAGGGGCCTACTACTTATGATTTATTGAAACATCACTCATTTCATTTCAACTTAATTACCAACTAAAATTAATTTTAATACGAGACTATCAGTTAACAGACATGCATTACTAATTAACCCATCCTACTCAATGTATATGGCATGTATCTGATGCGTGCTCAATTGTTAGCTTGAATTTTGTAACTTTACTGGGTTCAGACATTCCTTTTTTTTTTTTAATGTAAAAATACAGATAGTCTCATTCATACACTTGCAAATAAAATATAAATGGCTACATGATTAAAAATGACACAATACACATATATATTCTGTTATGTAGGAATTTATTTATTGATCTCACAACAATAAATAATACAAAACGCGCCACAAGCAGTATTAAATCCGAACACAAGACATTATAAGTAAAAAAGGACACAACCAAAGTTAGTAAAATGGAATGTTCCTCAGTAAAGGAAAGCCAAGCCAGCACCCATTACAATGACCAAGAAACTGCTAGCAAGAGAAGCTGAGGCAGAAAACAAAGGAGGAGGAGCGGGCCCATGACGCGGGGGTACTGCCCCAGCCGTGGGGGCGTCGGCGTTGGAATCCGGCGGGCATGCAGTTGGATTGGCGGGAATGGGAGTGGTGTACGTGGTCGGAGGAGGGGCGGCGCCACCGGGAGTGGTGGATGATGACACTACTGTGATGGAGAGTTTCTGTCCGGCTTCGCAGTGGCTGCCGAAGGAGCAGATGTAGTGTCGCTCGCCGACGCTGTCCAGGGTTACCTTGGCGGGGCCAGTGGTGATGACGCTGCCGATCACATTGTCATCGCTGCAATCGTCATACGAGGCTTTGGGTACTTGTACTAGGTCGTGCTGGTTGGTCACAAAGTTGAACTCTTGATCGAGGAAATAAACAAATTAATGTGATAAGTTAATCAGTAAGAATTTATGTAGGCATAATTGAACAGAGAATATGCATGCATATACATACCTAGGATATCACCAACCATGAAAGTTTTGGCAGAAGCCCAAGTGGAGTATGAGAAGGAAGTGTTTGGGGGGATAGTCCACCCCAAGCTATCTCCAACTACATGCACTGTTTGTGCTGCTGCAAGCTTAACAAGTAACGCAATAGTAGCACTGTAGATAATGAAAAATGAGAGTCTAGCCATTTCTCTGTGTTTCTTGATTTTGTTTGAGTACTAAAAGTATATATATTACTATGTATGTGATGAGATGATGAGATGTGGTTGTGGTTTGCAAAATGGTTATAGAAAGAGGGGTATATATAGGCAGATAGTGAAATACATAAATGTTGTGAATTGAAGACGTGTAATGGAAAAATGGGTGAATTTAGAGCTTAATTAAGGAACGACTCCAGTCAGTCTAGTCTATGTTGTAGAATAAATTGGAGTTGTAGTTAGGAATTTTTGAATTTTCCAATGTTGGAATGAATCAACCATGCATTTACTTTACGTTAGACGTGTGTTCTCATTTTCTAAAGAGCAAAACTCAGTCTCAGTGGTACAAAGTTTGAATCTTGTGTCACTGATTATTGGTTTCACTTATCGTGGAAATCAATTAACTAGCTAGCTATACCCATAGCTTATAATTTATCTTATTTAAATGTTATTCAAAAGAGTGATTAATTTTCCCCCCTTTTATTTCATCTCTTTCTTTCGCTATTTAACTTCTTTTAAATCACATAGACGCACTAAAATTCAAAAATAAAATATAGTTGACTGATGTTGTTCAATAGACTTCCAATATATGAAAGAGAGACAAAAGGCTAATTATCATACTAATTGTATGGCGTATCGATAATGTTGGATCTCCATCTTTATGTATTAAAGACAACTAGTAAGAGTTATCAAAGAAATTAACATGAAGTCGGTTGTAGTACAATGGTAATTATTTCCGTTTTCACGTGGTTCGGTCCCCGACAATGGCCGCGGTTCGCACACGATTGACATGCAGTTTGGACGTGGTTCGCACACGGATTGGACCTGATTCACATGTGGTTTGTATGCGGATTGGACGCGGTTCGCACGTGGTTTGGACGCGTGGTTTGGACACGGCTTGTATATGGTTTATACGCGGATTGGACACGGTTTGGATGCGGTTTGTACGCGTTTTACATGCGGTTTGTACGCGGTTCAGACGCGGTACATACACGGTTTGGACGCGGTTTGCACGCGATTTGTACGCGGTTTACACGCGGTTTGAACGGGGTTTGCACGCGGTTTGTACGCGTTTTACACACGATTTGGACTCGATTTTGACACGGTTTGCACGCGTTTTCCACGCGGTTTGCACGTAGTTCTCACGCGGTTGGGACGCAGTTTGAAAACGGTTCTTACGCGGTTTGGACACGGTTTATACGCGGTTTGTACGCGTTTTACACACGGTTTGGACTCGGTTTGCACACGGTTTGTATGCGTTTTCCACGTGGATTGCATGTGGTTCGAACGCGCGGTTTGGACGCGGTTTACACGCTGTTTGGACGCGGTTAGAACGTGGTTTGGACACGGTTTGAAAGCGTTTTACACATGGTTTACACGCTGTTTGGACGCAGTTTGCACGCGGTTTGGACACGGTTTGCACGCAGTTAGGACGCGGTTTGTACGTGTTTTACATGCGGTTTCTACTCGGATGAGACGCGGTTCAGACGCGTTTTGGACATAGTTTGGACGCGGTTTGGACATTGTTTGCACGCGGTTTGTACGCGTTTTCCACGCGATTTGCACGTGGTTCGGACGCTGTTTGCACGCGGTTTGGACGTGGTTTGCACGCGGTTTGTACGCGGTTAGAACGCAGTTTAGACACGGTTTGCACGTGGTTCAGACGCGGTTTGCACGCGGTTTGTACACGTTTTACACACGGTTTGGACGCAGTTTGTACTCGTTTTACATGCAGTTCAGACACGGTTCAGACGCGGTTCGGACGTGGTTTGCACGCGGTTTGTACGCGGTTTATACGCGGTTTGGACGCGGTTAGAACGTGGTTTGGACATGGTTTGCACGCGGTTCAGACGCGGTTTGTACGCGTTTTACACACAGTTTGAACTTAGTTTAGACACGGTTTGCACGCGGTTTGTACGTGTTTTCCACGCGGTTTGCACGCAGTTTGTACGCGGTTTGGACGCGGTTAGAATGCGGTTTGGACACGGTTTGCATGAGGTTCAAACGCGGTTTGTACGCGTTTTACACACGGTTTGGATGTGGTTCTGATGCGGTTTGGACATGGTTTGCACGCCATTTATACGCGTTTTACACACGATTTGGACGCGGTTTAGACATGGTTTGCACACGGTTTGGACTCGATTTGCATGCGGTTTTTACGCGTTTTCCAGGCGGTTTTCACGTGGTTCCGACACGGTTTGGACGTGGTTTGCACGCAGTTTGTACGCGTTTTCCACGCGGTTTGTACGAGGTTTGGACGTGGTTTGCACGCAATTTGTACGTGGTTTACACACGGTTTGGATGCGGTTAGAACGCGGTTTGGACACGGTTTGCACGCGGTTCAAACGCGGTATGTACGCATTTTACACACGGTTTACACGCAGTTTGGATGCGATTTGGACACGGTTTGGACAAAATACGGTTTGGACGCGGTTTGGACGCGGTTTGGACACGGTTTGCACGCGGTTTGTACGCGTTTTACACACGATTTGGACATGGTTTGGACGCAGTTTGCACGCGTTTTGGACATGGTTAGAAGGCGGTTTTAACGCGGTTTGGACACGGTTTCCACGCGGTTCAGACGCGGTCTGGCCTCGTCTTCTGGGTATTAAGCTGTTTTGCATCACCACGTTATGTGTTGATCATATGTTCTCTCCATCTGTGTTTCTATGCTGTGAATGCTCCTAAAACTAAGTTTAGATAAAACACAAATTAAGTCCTATAGACATATCGTTACTTACATTATGTCTTAACATTTTGACTTAATCTTTTCCAGCATCATAATCCTACGACACAGATCGTGACTCACGATCTGTCCTTACAAATTGATCATATGCTCTAAGACATATACTAAATAAGATCAAACTCTATAGATTAGGTTATTATATCATTAACTTATCTTTACATGTTAGTTGATATGTTCTAAAAAGAACAAAAGACTGCCTATGGACACGATCTGTCTTCATCGATCTATACCTTTTACACTTAGTCTTCTGTAAAGTCTAACTATGTTAGACACTAAACCATAAATCCTAAGCGTCACATAATAATGAATACGCATACATAATGAATCAAACATTTTAACACTATAATGGTTTCGCAAGCATCATCAAAACCAAACTAACTTTAACAACATCAAAAAGGTTCCTAACAACTCTCTCACTCTCACTATCTCTCTCTCACCACACACACACACTCTCTCTCTTACCTCTCTCTCCCAATCTCTCTCTTGTCACACTCTCTCTCTTTTTCTTACCTCTATCTCTCTTATCACTCTCTCTTTCTCTTTCTGTAACCTCTCTCTCTTACATCTCTTTCTCACACACTCTCTCTCTTACCTCTATATCTCTCACTATCTCTCTCTTATCCCCCTCTCTCATCACACTCTCTCTCTATATATATATCTCTCACACACTTTATCTCTCTTACATCTCTCTCTTACCTCTATCTCTCTCTCATCACTCTCTCTTTCTCTAACCTCTATCTCTTACATCTCTTTCTCACACACTCTCTCTATCTCTCTCATCACTCACTCTAATCTCCCTCTTACCTCTATGTCTCATCATTCTCTCTCTCTATCTATCTGATACACTCTTTCTCTTACATATCTCTCACTCTCTATCTCTTACCTCTTTCTCATCATTATCTCTCTATTACCTCTCTCTATCATTATATCTCTATCTTATCTCTCTCTTTCTATCATCATTGTCTATCCCTTACCTCTTTCACTCTCTATATCTCTCTCATCATTCTCTCTCTCTCACATCTCTTTCTTACATACCTCTCTCATTCCCTCTCTATCTCTTTTTCTTTCATCACACACACTCTCTAACCTCTCTCTCTCACCATTCTCTCTCCCTCACACACTCTCTCTATCTTTCTCACTCTCATCACTCTCCCTCTCTTACATATCTCTCTCATCATTCTCTCTCTCTATCTCTTTCATTACTTTCTCTCTCTCTCACCATTCTCTCTCCCACTCTCATCACACACTCTCCCTCTCTCTTACATATCTCTATTTTATTCATCTCTCTCTCTCATCATTTTCTCTCTTACCTAGCTCTTATCTTTCTCTCTCACACTCTCAATTTTTTCAGGTTTTTTTCCTTACTTTTGCTTTCATCAATTTCAATAAATTCTAAACAATCATTTTTTCTTTTAATTGAAGAACACTCGTATTATTTCCACTTTGAAATGTTGATATTATATAAGGTGGAGAAAATTACTACAATTTATGTATAATCGTATGTTTTGCTGTTCTTATAGAAATCTAGTCTTTGATAGAGTAAAATTTCATTTGATAAGATAAATTCAGAGTTTATAATCCAGTAGCGATTTCTTATTATTGGAATGTATCTTGAAATTGTATGTTTTAATTCAATCTTGTGGCGTTTCTGAGTGCATTTATATAGAGAGAGAATGATTTTGTTGAACTTTGTTGTAAATGAAAATGATTTCAGACCCTTCTTCCCCCATCTCTTCCATTCTACCAACGAATTTTCTAGAATAATGCATAATTTAGATTGGTTAATTGTTCTCGAATCGCATCTCACCAGTAGAGATTTCTTGATTGCGAAATGTATCGAAGCCCGGGATAGTAAAAAAAAACAGGATGCTATATTTTCAAGATTGGATTTCATATTCGAATAAACCCCGTAATCGAAAGAAAGTGGGTTTTTTTCGTTATGGGTCTAGCAAAAGAAAAATTAGGATAGGATGCTATAGGATTTCCCCTTTCAAAATCAGACGTGAAAGTTTCCTTTCATCTGCTTTGAATCTCAATTTCTTTATTCCTTTATATTCGAAGCTCATTAACACCTTATTCAAAGAGTGTAATATGCACCTCAAGTGGCAGTTGCAAAATAAAAGCGATAAAGGTGATGCCCGTGATATTTTTATTAGTTTTGTACTTATTTACAATTATACTCCTTACGTCTTCTAAACATTTCTTACTTTGACCACCAGTTTTAATATAATTCTTTTGACTTTAATGATAATATATAATAAGTGGAATATGAGTCTCACTTGAAATAATATTTTAAATTGTGTTGTGTGTAGTTAGTACAATTTGGGTCTCACTTAATGTATTGTTTTAAATTGAGATGTGTGTAATGAATGTGGTGGGTCCACTTACTGTAAATGAAAATTTTTTTATAGATAGACTAAAATGACAAAATAAGAAAAAGTTTTGTGGACTGAGGGAATATTTAATAAGAATACCAATAATTTGTACTATATGAAATTATAATTTACTTTTATTATATGAAATAGTTCTAGTTGACGGACCTCAAAATTTTAGTTCACCTAACTATACATATTATATTGAACCAACCACTAAAATAGTCGATCTCCAAAATAAAAGTATATAAAACGTAGTAACTTATTAAGAAAAAAAAGTAAAAAAATAGTTATTCTTATCATAATACACCCGTTATAAAAATACATGACCAAAGCCAGTCATGCTAATATTATTACATGTGTAATTGTGAAGATGGAATTACACGAGCACGACTGTCACTTGGTCATGTTCGTGTAACTACATATGTAATTGTGGAGATGAAATTACGCGAGCACGACTGTCACTTGGTTATGCTCGTATAATTACATGTGTAATTGTGAAGATGAAATTACACGAGCATCACTGTCACTTGGTCATACTCGTGTAATTACATGTATAATTATGGAGATGAAATCACACAAGACAACTATCACTTGGTCATGCTCATGTAATTTATCTGGATTTGTTTGAGACACGACAAAGATGACGACAACGACGGCAGCAGCGGTGGTGGCATCGACCACGACAACGATAGAATTTCTCAATTTTCAAACTTAATTAAAAGTAGAGTGATATATGAATAATACCCTTTCTTGTAACTTTAACATTAAAAGTATCCTATCTTGTAAAACTACATGAAAAGTGCCCAAATTATGTGTTTTTGACCATTATACCCTTTCTTAACCAAATTTCTCCATTATCAATATAATTAAAACTAATTAATAATTCAAATAGAATAAATCATGCATTTCAATCAAGCCCATCACACTTCCGTAATAATAAATTCTATATTAATACCAACTTTCATACCTTCTTTGACCGATAAGCTGTCGGGTCGTATCCACCGGAAGTTTTAGGGACCACGTCCAACCACCAGGAACACCTTATGGTTTCCAGATGCAGATTCCTTCAACAGTTTACAGCACAGCCCTCGTTCGTTTCCTACCCGAGGCGTATAAGTATTTGGTTGGTAGAAATAAGGAAAATATAAATCTAGAAGATGATGAACAAAAGCCCAAATCTTATTAAGGAATTATAAATATATATTACATACTAATTTAATCTCCTTTAGAGAGGAGACTAACTTGTTTAGCTACCTATGGTAGCGGAAAGAAAATCCACTCGCATAAACTATATAGGAATACAATGTTTATTGTTGGAGAGAAGTAATGAAATTTTCCCGATGTCCTCAACTCTCTCCAAATGCTCGTTTATATAGAAGGCTGGAGACCTCCTATTCTCTGTATTCTTGCCTCGGATCCTTATCATGTGCATGATGCTTCTTCACGTGAAGTTGGGTCCAGATAAGGCTGCCGACGCAAACATCTTGTAGTGGTCGGACCCCCCTTTTTTGAATTATTTTCCAAAGTTAGTGGTCTGTCTCTATTATTGTTCCACCGACGATTCTTTTTATGGTGGAACGTCTTTTTCTTTCACCCACCGTTGCCTTTTTCCTTTTGGTGGGTGCTTCTTGTTCACATGCTTTCTTTTACCGAAAGCATCTTCTTCTTTATCTTCACATGGCCTCTTTATTTCTGTCGGCCATATTCCTTTTTTGGAGGAGCCCTTGTAGCTCGTCCTTTCTGGGATGGATTCTTCTTCCCATACTCATTGGCTCGAAATTTCTTCTTGTCTTGTTTAGGCAAGAAGCCTTTCCCGAACTCTGGTTCACGCTGTGCTGAGCAATCCGAACAAATCCGAGATTACCAATGGCCAACATGAGCCATATTGCAGAACTTACGATGAGTTTCTTTACTCATCGACATCTTGTTTTCCCACAGAAGAGTCATTTTTCTTTCGAACGCCTCTTCTGCAAATTTGGTTGATTTTCCTGTCATAGTGTTTAACAGGAATGTTCCATTTGCTGAGTTCTGGAAGAACTTAAATGGAAACTTGACTTTATCCATCTCTGTGAGACAGACCCACAATCCCCATGCTCGCCTGGTTGTAATTTGATCTTCAGAAATAGCGGCGATCATTGGTACCTCGTTGGGTGGCGTCTTAACTTGGTTGAAGACATCTATCCTTGGTCGTTTGAGCCTTATATAATGAAAGGCCTCATGACTCCCTTTCCCTGCTGGTTCTGGAGCTGCACTAATGAAATATAGCTCCAAAGTATCACCTCGGCAAAGTGATTCATTATTTGCCCAGGTCTCGTGCACTGCTTCCTGGATCCATCGAGACAGACTCGAGATTTCTGGAAATGATGGAGACGTAGTATAAACCGAGGCGAGTACCCCAAATTCGTACCATTGCTTGACATCCTGGGGTTTGGATCCTGACATCATCCACACCCTTGGATATTTTCCCGAGACATCAACCCTACTAGTATTAGGATTGATATCCATTCTCGTGAGTAGTTTCTCCCATTTCGCCTGGTATGCCTGTTCAAAAGAGGAGAAAATAAGCTTATTATTATTAATCTCAGATTTGCCTCTCAATGGCCTGAGACTAATCTCTCCCTCTTTTTCCCCAGAGGTGGAGGGTTGACATGATGGTTCAGGCGGTGAAGCCTTTGCATCATCTTTTTCTTGGGCCAGTGGTTCAGACTCCACTGACTTAGAACTCGCTCGAGGGGTATTTGAATCCCCTTCTACCGGTTTAGGTGCCAGACCACGAAACTCTGCCTTCTCTAGAGGTTTTCTGGAAGCCCGCATGATTGGCTTTTCCAAGGCCGACCCTAACTGAGTATAGGTCAGCAAACTGGCTCGTATCCTACCAGAGATTTTCGTCTTATCGGTAGATTGCAATTTCCCCATCTGTTCAACATGGAGAGTACATTCTTCCCACTCTTCCCAGAGCATTTACAAATTTTCTCGGAGATGCCTTTGGGCTAGGATGATGGAACTGATCTCAGCTGGCTCCATCTCTCGTCAAGAAATCTGCAAGAATATTTTCATGAGATTTTACTACAACAATATCATAAACATAATATTGACATAAATCTTGCCATCTAAGTAATCTAGCCTTTTCAGGCTTTGATTCTATGTTATTTCTTAGGAAAGCTTTAACCTGGGTATTATCAACTTTTAAAGTAAATTTCTTTGCTAATAAGAATAAAGGCCATTTCTTAAAAGCCTTCACAACTGCAAAGAATTCTTTCTCGTTGATATGCCATCTGATGGCCTCATTTTCTGCAAACAAACCACTACAATATCTGCATGGTTCTTCTCCATATGGAGTGATTTTCATTAGGACCACTGCCCACCAATGATCACTCGCATCTGTATAGAGGACCAGATCATCCTCGTCCTGTGGAATTGAAAGCTTTGGGAGATTTTTACATTCCTCCTTTAGCTTTTTCATTCCCTGTCGATGCTCTTCCGTCCATATAAACGAAACATCTTTCTTTAGTAGATTACTAAAGACCTTCTTGTGTTTCGCGAGATCTTTAATAAACATTCCGGCAAAATTAACAACTCCCAGAAAACTCTGAAGTTGTTTCTTCTCTTTCAATGTTTCTGAAAAATCCCTCCTTGTAACAAGCACTAATCCCTCCTTGTAACATTTTTTGGGTAGCAATTACTGCTTTCTTTTGAATACATTTGAATATGCATTGATAATCTAGTGTCAGCACCTTCTTCTTCAGATGTTGTAGCTTGTCGATGGGTGTTCACTATAAAATTTCTTACTGATGGAACTATAGATCGCTACAAAGCTCGTCTTGTGGCTAAAGGATACACTCAAACTTATGGTGTTGACTACTTTGAAACATTCTCGACCACTGCTCGTATGAATTCTATTCGGATTTTGTTCTCATTGGCTGTTAATCTTTCTTGGTCTATTTATCAGCTTGATGTGAAGAACGCCTTTCTCTATGGTGAACTGACTCCTCCTGTCTTTATGGAGCAACCTCCAGGGTATGTTGCTCAGGGGGAGGACGCTACTAAGGTGTGCTGCTTAAAGAAGGCAATCTATGGTCTTAAACAAAGTCCAAAAGCTTGGTTTGATAAATTCAGTAGTGTTCTCGGAAATATTGGGTTTAAACAGTGCAAGTCTGATCACTCTGTTTTTGTGCGACGTCGAGCATCTGGAATTGTTATTGTCATTGTATATGTTGATGATATACTTGTATCTGGCAGTGATGTGCAGGGAATTGATGAGACCAAGAGATACATGCAACAACATTTTGTTATTAAGGATATGAGACGTCCGAAGTATTTTTTGGGAATTGAAATTGCTCAAAGCAAGTCAGGAGTTTCTCTATCTCAACAGAAGTATGCAACAGATTTGCTCAAAGAAACTGGATTGCTTGAGATGGTCAGTCTGTCAATGCATATTTTTCCATCATTGTTATCATTTGAATACATCCTTGTGTTTCGCGAGATCTTTAATAAACATTTTTTGGGTAGCAATTACTACTTTCTTTTCAGACAGCACTAATCCCTCCTTGTAACAAGCATCTGCGAATAATTCCATATGTTTGATATGTTCATCCATATCTTTTGATGTTATTAGTATATCATCAATATAGACAAACATAAAAGAAAAATAATCTTTAAAAAGATTATCCATCTTCCTTTGGAAAATCTAGGGAGCATTAGCTAATCCCATTGGCATTACGTTCCACACAAAATGCCCTTGTGGTGTTGAGAAAGCTGTGAGCTTTTTACTTCCTTCGTCCATGCGAATCTGGTAAAACCCTGATTTGCAATCAAAAACTTTGAGAAGACCTTAGCATTCCTTATGCAGTTAATAAGGTGATCTCTACTTGGGATAAAATATCCATCAAACTCTAGAATATCATTAATCCCTTTGTAATTAATGACCAGTCTAGGTTTACCTTGCTTGATTTCCCCATGATTCCTTACCAGAAACCCAGGGCTACTGTAAGGCGAATTAGCTGGCTCGATCAACTTCATATCAAGATGTTCCTTGATAATAATTCTCATATCCTTCTGATCTATCAAGTTCATCAGGATTAGTCTGAACCTTACAAACTCTTGCACCCTTTCCGGCTTCACCTTTAAGGTTGCTTCGAGTTGGTTCTTTTCCCACCAGGCCAAATGATTCTCATTGTAGCATCTCGAGATCTTCCTTTTGACATCTGCAAGGGACACCTGTATTTCAACCTTAATTTCTTTGTTAGAAATCAAAGCTGCCTTAAGGATATGGATTTCCTCCACTTGAAGATCATTCTCACGGATGCAGCTAAGCACTGCTTCGCTGAACCTCCTTTGATCCTTCATCTTGGGTTGACGAAGTTTGCCTTCATCATTCATATCACCACGCTTGCTGCGAAAAGCTACTGGAATCTGGCGATTAAACGCTTTCCTCAATCTCTGAACAATGATTTTATGCTCACAATTAGTTGTGAACACTAATCTTTGTCGCTCATTGTCCTGTGTGTATCTTTTGAACATCTGTAGGAAATTATTTCCTAACAGAACATCAGCTCCCGTATCATGAAAATAAATTGGTGGAATTTTAACCTTATACCAAGGTGTTTGTCCCGCTCCTACAATTAGTATTTCCACTTCTTTTACTCCTTTGGATAAGAGTAAAATTCTTTTAGAGAAATCTCTGCCAGCAATTTGAGGTAAAGTATCCTCAACCTCTGCTGGGAAAACTCCCCTTCTTGCTGTGCATATTCCCGCACCTGAATCAATATAGGCCGAGAAGTATTCTGCCTTATATTTTTCATATAACACTCCTACTGGAATGTATATCGAGAACGGACTTGTCATACGATTAGAAGTCGTCTTTCCTCTATCGTAATCATCATCCCCTGGTCCATCTGTTTCCAGGGCTTGAATCTTTCCAAAAAGTCCCGCCCTAGAATCAGAACATCTTCTCGTCTTGCTCTGCCTTTAACCTCTACCATAAAACCCCCTAGAACCAGGGTTCCATTGTAATGGTTAACCTCCGGCTGCTGGAGATAGTACAAGACACTACATGAAAAGTTATTTTCTCATCTTGTAGTATCAAATCTTGTTGTCATCCCTCTCCATCCTTCTGGACATTTCAGATTGACTGAAACTTGAGCTTTCCCTGGGAATTGGGATTGACCTTCTTGGATAAGTTTCCTCCCAAAAGGTTGAGATATAATTCTATCTCCTTGGAAGGATAATCTTCCTGTGCTTATCTTAAGACTTTGATCATGTCTTATGACAGGTCTCTCTTGAATTCGAATGTTAACTTTCCTTTTTTGTGGAATCTCCATTCTGTCGGGACCGATAGCTGTGGTCACTTTCTTAAAGATATCAGGTATCTCGATGA
>JAPKLX010000029.1:1097047-1117255 GCA_026898415.1 Leonotis leonurus
AATTTTGAATTATCCGGGTTGATTTCTTGGAAGACTGGAGTAAACTCTCATCTTTCTTGACTCATTAGAAATGGTTCGAATGTCCCATTTCCATTTGCTGGTTCACCTCTTGTTGAAGTGAATGGCCTACTCGGAGTAGATCTTAATATCTACTCATCATGACGATGATCTGTAGACTTTCTTCTACAGATACATGACCATGAGTCCGTTCATCCAATTTGTCAGCCCCAAAAAGAAATTTTTCTTGGTGCTTTCTTGTAGTAATCTCCAATTTTTGGAGAAAATACCTGTAACAGAAGCATCTCGGACAATTGTCCGGATCCATATTTTCTTGGTGTCTCCTCCGTTAGGAAATAATTAAATGCAATAAATACCTATAATTCCTTAATAAACCTAGAGCTCTGATACCATTTTCGAAGTGCTGTAAAATGCCAAGATTTATCTCAAAATATGCAAATAAAATATCAACATGTTCTAATTTCAATGAATAATATGCTCAAAAATTTTCATAAAAACCCGGTCGTGAAAAATAAAAATTCGGTCGGTACATATTCAAAACCCGGTCGGTCTTGGTCTCAAAACCCGGTCACTATTCCTCAACCCGATTTTGATTTTAATATGAAAAACTTCCTTCTTTTAATTTTTTTATTACCATCTTCAAATATTTTGAGCATCTTACTAATTGAAGTTATTTTGAAATATTAATTATTATTTAACCATATATAATAGAGAAATTTGCTTTTTAATTAAGTATTTTGAATATATAAACATGGGTAAAATAGTCTTTTTGGGTATTTTTCATAAATTTTTACAAAAGAGGACATTTCTCATGTTAGTTTTAGAGAAGAGGGAATTTTTCATAAATAACCCTTAAAAGTAAGGATAATAAAGTTTTTCCAAAAATATTTAGCGACTATATTTTATTCTCTCCGTTCCACTAAGTTTGACACATCCCAAAAATAGTAAAAGTTATCTCTTCAAAAAGGTGCGGATCATATCACATTTATCACTTTTACACTATTTTATACATTTTTCTTAATAATCGTGCCGGAAGAAAAAGTGTCAAGCTTAGTGAAACGTAGGGAGTACTATTTTTTATAACTGGTTAGAATTTATTTTTATTTTTTTTAAATAATTACTTTGATATATTAACCCTATTCCAAATATAATTTAGACATTTAATTTGAGGCATGTACGTTAAAAATAAAAGTTGATATTATGGTTGGTGCCAAGTAACATAGATAGTCAAAATACCAACCAAAAGTCCAAGATCAGTATAATAATAATAAAAAAACAAATCCTAACTCAGTAGACATGCAAGGAAAAAAGATATGGCAAATCATCAAGTGTGGCTAAGAATTTTGCTGCACCAATTAAATATTTCCAAAACCCCTTCCTTGGATTGGATTGGGACCCTCTTCCTACCATTCTAAAAGATTCAAGAAAATTAAACCACCGTATATAAAATGAGATAGTGAGAGACATAATCTCCACGTCCCATTTGACCCTTCAACTTCATGAATTCTTAACTCAACAGAAATGGGAGCAAGCTGAACCACTTATATTATAAACATCAATCGATTACTTGACCAAAAGGGAAGAAGACAATCATGCCATTGCTGATACAGAGCGATGTTACGGTCAGAATCTTGTTTATCTTTAGTTATACAACAGAACAAGACACATACAGAAAAGCAAAATCTCCTCAAGGCGTTAACCAACTTCATTAGTACTATATTGCGATGCTATGTGGGTATTAAAGGAGCCGAGTAGGTTATAGACTAAGAAGCCGCAGCAAGAGGAGGCCGTTGAGCCCCTTCTTGGAAGAACTTCGGTGGTAGATTGCCCCTCTCCGTTCCATAAAGCTGTTTTACTTCTTCTTCTTCTTCCTCTTCAACACCCTCGGCATCCCATAAGAATCGAGCATATGAAGCCAGAACAAAACTGCATCATGGATTCAATATCAATTATATATTCAGCTAAGAAAATTCCAAAAGCAGAAGCTAAAGAAAACATTCTACGTTTGGATCTAGGATCACAATAAGCAAACAAATAGCCATGTTCTCCATTAAAACATATCTATTGCATAACTTCTATTTTCTAGCATTTTGAATCCAAATTTAAGGTCCAATGAAGCCTAAAAACTTCACAAACTTATCATCTTGTTACTGGTTCATTATGTGAGTTAATCTGCCAATCAAAGTAATAGCCTGCTCAGATGTCAGAACTCACACCATGCAGCCGTCTAAGAACGAAGTAAATCCAATGCATCGAGTTCATTGTCTAACAGTCATGCTTAAATATCCTAGTTTCCCAATATAAGTGCAGTCTGATCCTCAGCCATTGCAATCAAGGTCAAGGTATAGAGCACATTTGCAGATAATCTCATAGAAATTTAATTTTAAAATTAAAACAAACTATGCAGAAAAGCTGGCCATGACAATTATACAAACTTCTTCACGAAAAAACTGCAGTGGAAAGCATATATGATGATGAAATGAAGAAGGGGTAATTAATATTCTTTTACCAGTCATTGGGGTCAGTTTTGACAGCTTGATCGAAATATGCCTCGGCTCGAGCAGCATCTCTTTGAGTCTTCCATATCAGATCAGCATAGAGTGATAATACATTGGCATCAGCAGGGTTAGCCAAAATCGCCCTTCCGCAATACTCCTCTGCCTTTGCAAAATCTCCCTTAACCTGCTCACACCAACACATCAAACAATTCCAAGATCAACAACAAAAATTGCAAACAAAAAACTGCAGTATAGCATTTAAGTTGAAGCCACAAACAACAACGATCAAAATAGTTCTTGAAATGATAAAAACTTTCACGTACTAATTCATTCCTATGAAGGTACATGAAACTTTGAATTAGAAAGCTGGCTAATTTCGACACCTCATGTCAAGAAAATAATGAATCAATGATAGGAGGTGTGTTATAACATCAAAATATGCAAGATGTTGGATTAAATAAATGTAGAAAATTGACCTCCTTCAAGAATTTAGCATAATTAGCGAGCAGAAGGGCATTCGCAGGATTAGCTTGTATCATGGTCTCATAATATACGTCCGTACTCTCCCGCCCACGCCAGCTACCCGGATCCCGCGAACCCGACCCACCTTCATCAGAGACCCTCCCTCCCCCCAAGAAACCCCCACCGCTGCTGCCGCCCCCGGTGGAGAGGATATTGTGCCCGAATTCATGGCTTTCCCGGCGCTCCTTGGTCCTAGCTGGCTTTGGCGCCCGCGAGCGTTTGGCCGGATCCTTGAGATCCGAGTCGAATCGGGTAGGAGTGGTCCGGCAAACCCCGTCGTCGGACGACATGGAGAGGGAGAAAGAACGAGTTATGGTCAAGTGGGGAAGGGAGTCGGACTCGGGTGAGGAGGCGGTTGTAGAATTGGGCATCCATGAATTTAAGATGGGAGAGGATGCGCTCCTGAGCAGCATTGTTTAAAGTAGTTGTTTTTGTATTAGTTTCCGGTAAGCATAAGGTGAAGGCGGCTCTGGTCCTTGGGATGTGAAGGGAGTGAGAGATTTGGTGGGGGGTTTTATAGTGGTGAAGACAAGGAGACTGATATTGAAGCCGAAGTTGAGGTCTGCATCTACATGAATTGAAAAGGAGTTTGTTCACGTGAATGGTGATGAGGTGGCACTCAGAACCGCCGCTTACGAGGCCATTTGTGGGTCCCCATTTTCAAGTTCTTCCTCTAATTAGATAGATCATTTCATTTCATCAGTAGATTAATGGATCATTGAATAAATATATTTAATATTTTTAATTAAAATGGCGATATAAAATATTTAAAGTTCGTTAATATAGGCAGAGTTAACTACAAAATGTAAATTGATAAATATCTCACTAAAGTGCGACCAAGAATATGACTAATTTATTTGCAAAACTAAAATAAACCTTCTACCATCTAACATAATCTATATTTTAGAGCAGTGTTCTAAAAATCAGTATAATCGACCGTCTATTATTTGCATATATAGATAGATGGATCAAACTCTTACACTATTTCGTAGGTTTCTATTATTTGTTCCTAAAAAAACAAGAGATGACGTTATTGTATATAGAAGTGATATTCAAGATATTTATGGAGCTAGCTAGCTAGCCATACATTTAAAAAGTTCAGTTAGATGAAATGCAACATCTAAACCAATAATTACGATGTTAACTAAGAAACATCAGCCCATCAAATTGTAAATTATACACATCAATAAAAAGTGATGATGATGTACTTATCATCAAATCACATATTCTTAAACCGGAAAAACCGAATGAAAAAGTGACACGATATGAAGAAAATGTGCTAACAAAGATACATTAACAGAGGGGCTCCACCATTTCACTCTCTAATTTTCTGGTGGAGAAGTATGCTAAACTTGAATTAAATTGATAGCAAATCACTGTTTCTAGATTATTGCAGAGATGAGAGAGACAGGCAACTAACCACACTCCACATGTGCTACATATGGTGCCTGCATGCCATAAATTAAAATGAGAAACTCAATTAATTAATTTAACGGTGAAGCATGCGATGAGAATGCACCCAAAAGAGATTTTGGAGTAGGGGAGAGAGACATATGTAGAGTACTTGTGGATCATCAAATAAGAAAGTGGCACGAGTCGAGTGAAGAGAAGGGAGTCGCCTTCGTTGCTTTGCCTCATTCGGTCTGCCAATGAAATGGAGACAGACCTGCGCTAGGGTGCCACCCTCAATCACACCTTCACATAACACATTTGTTGATAAGGTTTGGACATGTTGCTAGTGGGCATATATCCCTTTTGGTCTTCTGCAATCAATTACAACAGATAATGTGAGTGAGACATTTTGTAACTTCATTAATTAAGAAATAGCTAGCCAAAAAAGCCATCGCTCAAACATAAATTTACTTGCAGAAAATACATCTAGTCCTTAAGACGACAAAAAGCAATTCTTTTGGGTGAGCTGATCAACTATTTCCTTCCTATGTATAGTTAATGTTAATGTTGGGAATTCTTGACGTCATCTAATGACCACAGCGGAATTATACAGACAATAATAGATCTAGATTTACAATTGATTATGCACTTGAGTCTATAAATACGATAGATAGAAAACTTACTGATAGCACGTTTCCGAGCACTCCTGCAGAAAGAATCCACTACTATGGTATTCACGCGTATTTCAGCCATCTGTTAAGTTTTCTGTGTTTGACTTCTAAAATATATGTATCTATTTATACTAATAATACTGGCCATAGATCCTAAGTTCAATGAGCCCATATTCTTAAGTCTGATTTATTAATTAATAATCCAACAATTAATTAACTAAAATTCATATATCCCGATCTAATCCATAAGATATTAAAATATCTTTTAAGTTAAATCGAGCTGACACACACTCTCTCTCCCTCAAGTCATGATCTATATATCTACCTAATTAACTGCTAATTAAACATATTCTCTTTAGTTTATTACAGTAGTGTTGCAGATTAATTAGAGTTGTTTCGACTTTGGTTCTCACCTATATATGATATGATGTAATATATATTTCTGAGCTTCAACTAAACTATTATATGGTTGTTTCAATTAGCACGTAAAGAAACTAAATCATGTATTGAAGAAAAGTATATATAATCCATGCATGTTTTGATTTTGTCTGAAATCCTTTACAAAATACTACCTCTGTACCATTTCATTAGTCCCGGTTTATATTAAACTGAGTGTATTAAAATAATGAAATGAGACTAATGAAGTGAGACGGAACGAGCATATACTATATGTGAAAGAATACCATGTGATCACCAAACGTTGTCCTACTAATATAATTAATTAATCGCATAGATTTTGTTCAAGTACGTGCAGTTGTAGTACCTTAATGATTCAATTAATTATGTTCTTCTCAACTAGTTATTCCTCATACATAACCTAGACGGCGTGGATGTCGTTGGTTCCTATATATATAAATTAAAATACACCATTGGATGATTTACCACACCGGTACAAGCTAGCTTAATGATCATAACAAAAATTCATATTAAATAAAAGTAAATAAAAATTTGCACCAGAAATTGGAGATATGAATCACTTTAAATTAATAGGATTGGATTAAGAAGGAGAGGAGCAGTAGGTCTGCCGGTGGTGGTGGTGGTGGTGGACGACCCTCCGCCTCCGGCAAGTAAAGGGACAAAGACGCCATATTGGTTCGCCATATATATTTCTGTTTCTTTCACAACAATTTTAGCTGGGTTTGGCCGGGGCTCCGAATATCGTAATTGGGCCTGGATTCAGTGAACGTATGCTGATTTTCTTTTTTTTATTTCTCATATTATTTATACAACTAGGTATTGCACCCGTGCTATGCACGGGTTTATAATCTATTTATAAATAATTTATAACATAGATACTTAAAGAAATCAAAAATATTGTAATTCAATTTTATTTGGTGGTTTTAAAACCGTAATCGATAGTACTCTTCTCAATTGTCATTATGTCAGGGACAATTCGGTTACAGTTTCAAAATTTGAGAACATAATCAACAATTTGATACAATAACTTCGATTTATTTTACCTCATTCAATTTCTTATTTTATAAAGAGTCGTTTTTATTAATTTATAACAACGCATTAAAATTAAAAAATAAGATAATATTACATAACTATTTAAACATATGTGTATATTGATAAAAATTCATAATAAATATATTTGAACTCATTATTATTTGTCGTTATATTTTGTTGTGAAATTCTAATTTTTTATATAATAATAAATATTTGGACATAATTTTATGTAACAGCGAATTAATAGAGCTGGTAAATTAATAGAGCCCCTAAATGGAATGACCATTTGTTTTCCATTCTATGTTTCACTATTAAATTTAATATTTAATTAATATTTATAATAATACATTAAAATTAATATTTTTAAAAAAACTATACTCCTTTCGTCCCACTTATTTAAATTCATTTACTTTTCACATTGATATTAATATTTAGTTGTAATATTTTTTGAAGAACATGGTTTGTGCTTTATAATTTGCTAAATAAAGAAATGTGTCTAAATAAGTGAGACAACTCAAAAAGGAAAATGTGTTTAAATAAGTGAGACAAAATCAATATATGTTAGTGTTGAATTTATCAACAATACAAATTGATTATAATTATTAGTATTAAATATTAAAAATAATTATATACATTGATCAAATATGACAAGTTTTTAGTACTAAATAAAAGATTAAACTTAGATGTAAGAAAATAAAATTAGGAAAATATATTAGATAATATTGAAATTTTATAGTAAAAATAGATTGAGACACTATTTCTAATTTATCTTCATGCATAATATTAAAACATATTATAAAGAGTATTCAAGTTTATAATTAGGAACATTATAATTTAGTAAAATATATTATATGTATAAGAATATGTATAGATATAATTATTTTCAATTTACTAATGTGTTATAATTTTTTATATTAAATATATATTTTATATAACATATATCAAATTAAATATATTGTCGAGATTTTTAATTTAATATGCATAATATTGCAAATATTTTTACGAAGAAAATAAATAATTTTAAGAGAAATGTGTTATAGGAGAGAGAAAATAATCTATAAAGTTAAAAATTAATAAGCTAAACGCTAAACATAAACCAGATTCAGTTGTACATGTATATTATGATTTGTTCAATTCTTAAGTTATCTTGTTGCTCTATTGGTTCACAGTATAGCTTTTTTTATGAAAGGTATAGAGATCGAATCTTGTTGATGTTTATTTTTAAATTTAATAGTTGTAGTATTATATTTGCCATTAAAATTGAAGTTATTTACAAAATTTGCCACTCAAATTGATTTCAATTGGAATGCTTCTTTTATATATATATATATATATAGATAGATTAGAAATACCTAATAAGCTGGGGGAATCTGCAATTGCAATCAAGAACATTACAAGTATTTTCTAGAATAAATTAAAACATCTTCCATCAGAATGTAGATGTATGATAGAGATAAGAAAATGTGTTTACGTGGGTGTCTCTGTGTGTTTTCATTTTTTAAAAGAAAGTGAAAAAAATAACTATAAAACAGAGAGAGAGAGAGATATATATAGTAATCAAAATCTTAAAAAAAATTTATATTCAAACTTTGACGAAATAAATTAAGACTAAGGATTTTTACACTTTTTGTTTCATTTTTCAAGTTTGGCAAATTAAATCACAAATTTAACTTTTTACAAATTTGATCAACCAAATTTTACCATGATGCGTGCACATCTACGTGGATCCTAATATCAGCGATCACTACAATAAAAAGTTCAAGTATAAGATTGTGTGTCACAAAGTTATAAAATGTAGTACGTTATTAAAATTAATAATGTAGCTAATTATATTTTTATGAATGTTACAAAATATTAAACTTTTTTAGCGAATATATACATAGATTAGTCAATGACGCACGTAACCATATAATTTGGGCAAAAAAGGTTATATATGCACTGTTATTGGGGCCCACATCATCATAATCTAGACAACATATATTATTCGACAGTGTATTATTTTCAGTTTACAAGTAATGGTTTCTAATTCTTTTGTAAACCCTTGACATATGACTATGGATAAACATGAAATTGAAAAAAAAGTCCACCTACGTCTTGGCTCATACATAAAAAAACGGAATCTTTGAAACATGATCATTGTCTTGTCTCAACAAATCAAATAATTACTTACATGGATTCGTTTAATTGACTACATTTGGGTACGTAAGTGTATGTATACGGCAATTAAATCAAATCAAAGGTCATGTCATGTCCATTCATCATCACTATATCAAACTTTGACTCTGCAACTCTACCTCCACTTTGAATATATCGTGTATATATCTTGATTTATCAGCTGATGAATATGTAATTAAGTTAAAACTGATACTTAATTGGCCCAGCTGATGAGATCAAATAATCAACCTCTTATCTTAATATGTGGAATAATTTGATCAGCTTCAGAAGATTAATAATGTCATAAAATATATATTCCATTAAACAAAATAATTAGTAGAGTACAGTACTTATAATTCATTATGTTTATAAGTTTTTTTTGCTATAATTTGAATATTTTAATTTTAGAGTAGAAAATCTGAATATGTGAAGAACAAAAATAGATGATACAAAAAATGGTAAGATTGTCGTATTAAAATAATTAATCATTGGTTTTTTTTATATGTTATACATTTAAGTTTTAAATTTGTAAGTTCACCCCATTATTATCAATAAGGTTATTAGGTTGGTGATCACCTATGTAATCACTGACTCCCAGCTTCTTTTTTGACCGAATTTTTACTCAAATAAGCTGTAGTTAAACAAGAAGTTAACCGACAACTATAAAAATGTAGTAATACATTTCTTATACGCAAACTATAATTTAAAGAAATATGATCCTCTCTAATTAATGATTAGCGATTAATTAATTAATTTGAAGACGCAAATTAACTCGATCGTCTGATATGCTATATTATACACGCATCACAAAAGTTAATTAACATGTGACTGAAAATAGAAGAATGAATTAATTAAGGCTGATACAGCTTATTACCACACATGCATTTCCAAGATAGAAGGTAGTAGCTATCATGGTCTCTGTGAGAAGAGTCTTTCCATTTCATCCTGCTCTGGTGGGGTGGAATTACCAAAGTAGCCTCACAAGGCCTGCAACTCATGCACTTGTTCACACATCCAGGCGGCCTTGATCCCAACACCATCTTCCTTAACTCCTCCTCATCTCTTCTTGATGACAATGATGCCTTAATCCCACCTACTTTATATGAAAAAAGAAAAACATTATTTTGTTAATCACCTTTAGACCCACATGCAAAACTCACAGGAAAAAGAATTATTATATATTAATCTGCAAGAGTGTGTGTTGATTTCCAATTGAGGGTATAAAAGGAATTACATCTGAGCTAGCTAGGTATAATGTGATTAGTAGCTATTACCCAATTCTTTAATTTACCTGAAATTAAAGGGGTGAGAGAAGAGAGGATGAGAGATGTGAGTGCAAAAGTGAGGAAGAGATGGTTGTTTCTTGAAAGAGCCATGAGTGTAGAAGAAGAAGAAGAAGAAGAAGAAGAAGAAGAAGAAGAAGAAGAAGGAGAGGTGGAATGGAATGATGATAAGTTTCTGTTTGCGAAGTGTGAAGGATTATGAGTTAAGAAGGAAAGGGGATGTGTTTATGCATTTGAAGACAAAGATGAGTACTGTATGAAGAATGAGGGACATGACAGTTTACAGTGTTGAGAAATCATGGGCCTCTTACACCAATTAAATTACATCTCCACACAGAAAATAATGCGTCTTCAGTTTCTTCTTCCGGGAAAGTGTTTGCTTTGATGACAGTGGTGCTCTTCAAACCCTGAATTAGGGAGTGAGCATGGCTCGGTTCGTTAATTGGACCGAAAAAATTAAGAAAATTGAAAAAAATAGAATCGAAAAATGCATAACCGGAACCGAACCGAAATAATTTTGAACCGAAAAAAATCGAATCGAAATTTTCGGTTCGATTCGGTAAAAAATCGAAAAAATCAAAACTTAAAATATTAAATAAATAATTATTAAATAATATATTTAAAATTAATATTTAATATATATTTATATATTTAATAAGTAATAAAAACTAAATAAATATTTAGTAAGTAATATTTAATAGGTAATAATAAATAAATAAATATTTAATATGTAATATTACATAAATAATTATTATATAATATTTTTTAGTTCAATTTTTTAATATCAAAATCGAAACTGAACCGAAAAGCCGAAAATTTATAAAATAAAAATCGAAACCGAATCGAATTTCTCAGTTCGATTCAATTTTCAATTTTTTACCAAAATTTGCTCACCCCTACCATCCCATTTTATTTTCATCTACCTAATCATTAATATATATCATCTGGGATTCACTATTCACAGTCCCTACTAGTGCTTCTTTGTTATTTCTAAATCCAATCAATATAATACACCCCTTGTTTTAGGCCCAAGAAACAATTCTTTTACTTGACCTCTTGTTTCATTTTCATGTTATATGTTATATAGTGTTCTTTTATGATGGAGAGATTAAACTGTGCGTGTCCCTAACATACTCTCTCCATTCCTTTTAAAAGCGTTTCATTTTATTTTTTTTAATATTTGTTCCATTTCAAAAACATAGTAAAATTATAATTACGAAATTCCTCTTATTTTATCTATTAGGACTAATAGTAATATTTGACTTTTGAAGCGTAACTCTTAGACAAAGAGGTTGAACATTTCAAACTTTTGTTCCCATCAACTTCTTGGAAAATTAACATACTTTTATTGGAAATTGCTATAATCGGTATGGAGTTTGCAGCATTGCTCAACAAACCTGTTCACATCCAAATAATTCATCTTACTATCCTATTATCAATATATGCATATAAAATATTTAATTTTACAAAATTCAGATTAATTAATTTAAAAATATGTATGTATATTTTGTTAGGATTAAGTTCTTTATTTTTATTATTTATGAAAGAATAATATTTTCTGGTTGCATCAGACTGTTCATAGTGGTGGATTAATCTACATTTTTATGAATAAATAAATAATTAATAATATATCTGTGTGTGTGATATCTGAAAATAACCAATCACTAAAATAGAAACCAAAATTTATTTGCATTCCAAATGTAACGCAAAGTTTAGTATTGATTAACCTAAATACCTTATATTATAAATTGATAAATCTATAATAATTTTTTTTTCCGGAAGTAATACAAAAACAAAGTAGGAATATTTATGTTCATGTAACTGTAATTATTAACCATTAAACAAGGCCCACGGGTGCAGTAACCCCCAGTTACATGGTGATGTGAAATTCCACAGTTAAAACGGTATTAAAGCAAAATTCACATAATTTACCAGTGAAAAGAAAAAGCAATATTTTATATTTATATGAAGTACAACGTTCATTTGATAGCATGCCAGAATCCAATGGGAAATCCAATGTATACAGTAGTCTCAGTACTATAGTCTTAGCTCATTCATTAATGTTATTGTATAGTTTTTTCTGATACATGTAATGTGCACACACCACTCAATAAAATTATTAAAGCAAAACTAAGATTGAATCGAGGTGCCCGAATTGGAAATTCCAAATTCTTTTCACTTTAAATTTGGACACTTATATTTGGATAATACTCCTATTATTCTCTGCATGCCTTCCACACCGACTAATATATTTAGAGGGTGTTTGCTAAATTTATTTTAAAGTACTTCTAAGTTTTTGGAGTTTATAAGCTTTTGCAAAAACCTATAAGATAGAGCTTATAAATTGTTAGTGTGTTTGGATAAATGAATTCATAAGCTCTTTTAAAATGATATAGAAGGTTATTTATGTAATTTTTTTGTAACTTATAACTTAATGGAAAAAATAAGTTGGGGTTGAGCTACTTATTTTTTGAAGAACTTATGTTTACAACTTATAAGCTTTCAAATAGCTTAATTTGTCAAATACTTTGAAAGAGCTTATAAGCTCCTAAACAACTTATAAGTTGTTTTAAAAAGTTTATAAGCTCAGTCAAACACCCCCTTAATATCGTTCATCAAGGTTTGTAGGTTTAATTTAGCGTATTGATTATCTTTGGGGTACGATCAAGTGTTTTAAAAGTCAGTCTAGCTACTGGGCCATTTAGGCGCTAGCCGGAGATGCTAATCGGCCGTTTAGGTGGGATAGTCGGTTTAGTCGACTGTAAATCGGACGAGGTGGATCAGACTAGTTAGGGGATAATATATTATATATTTTATTTAGCATATTATATCTTTAACCTTTTAATACAAATTAAAAAATAAAATTATGAATAATGTATTTTCATGTAATTTTTCGCTTAGAATATGATTTATAAATATAAAAAATAAGGATTATAATTTTATCGGCCTACAAGAGCTGTTGCATAGATAAATTTATTCAGTACATATTCTTGTACTTATATAAATAATGAGTTGTCCTGCATTAAATATTTGTAAAAAAATGGATATTGAGATTAATGTTGTTTTAGAGTTCATTGCATGTAGTAGTTTCCGATCATAAATGGGTTGAAAATATTACTATTACTACTATATGTCTATATTGAAGAAATTGGAGAGTGAAAGTGATTAATGATTATGGTGTCATACCATATAATTAAGGCGTCGCATGTGCACAAAATTAAGACCGTATGACATGATGCGACTTTAGGTATCTTTATTAACGTCATACTATTACTATATGTTTGCTGACGTTTGTATTTTTTCCATTTTAGATGAAACTTAGGCTCCTTCCCTCTAAAGTTTTATTCACCATCTTCTTTATATGGACCCATACATAAAGTAACACAACAATAATCATAGTAATATTAATATATAGTGATGATGATGATGATTTGCTTTTAGCTAATTGCTGTTCAATCCAATGACATAAATGAGAAGATCCCCTACTACTAGGTACTATTAGCTAAGTAAAATTGTAATGAGATGGTTTTGTAAGGACAGACTTTTTGGGTGCTAAGATCCAAAGTCGAGAGGAAAACAACCTAGATCGAATGCTAAGACTACGTTTATCCATGCAAAGGTGGATGGGCCAGCCCCACCTTCTACCATTAAAAGAAAATAAAAAATAGATGGGAAAGAAAATGGTGGGTGGATTTGGAGGTATTCTAGATTCTACAAGATAATTGAAGAAGCTTGGAGATGGTTCTTAGAATGTTCACGAAGTTACTTGTTAGGCGGTTAGGGTTTTTCTGTTGCTAACTCATGCATGCCGTTGCATGGTTGTTAGGTGGTTAGACACATGCAGTTGTTTTTTTGTTATGTCTATAAATAAGTGTTCTCTCTTGTGCTTCAAAATATAAAAATCAAATATATTTCTCTTTTCTATTCCTTTTATTCTTCCTCTTTAACTGTTCTCTCAATGATATTTTCACACACTTTACTTTAATTCAACATGGTATCTTGAGCTTCTGCTTATTTTTTTTCTCTCCGTCATGTCTTCCGCTTCCTCTCAAACTTCTTCCTCCGTCCTTCCTCATCTCTCCCCTATACCTCTCAAGCTTGATCGGTACAATTACATCTATTGGCGTGCTCAAATCCTACCGATTATTCGTGCGCATGGGTTTGAAGAACATATCAATCCTACAGCTCTTCCTCCTACGCCTATTTCTCCTGGTTCCTCTGGTGTATCTGTTTCGAATCAAGCATATATTGCTTGGGTAAGAAAGGATCAGCTTCTCCTTGGGTGGATGATTTCCCCGGTCGGTGAAACGATGCTCGGGCATGTCGTTCGATGTGCGAGTGCAAAAGATATCTGGCTAACGTTCGAGAGACTCTTTTTCTCTCAATCCAGGTCTCGTGTGATGCAGTTGAAGTTACTCCTTCAAACCACTAAGAAATTAAATCTCTCGGTTGAAGAATATTTTCTTAAAGTAAGGAGTTATGCTGATCAACTCTCCGCTACTGGACATATTGTCTCTGATGAAGAACTCACTATGTATTTGCTAGCTGGTTTTGGTACGGATTATGAAGCTCTTGTGGTAAATGTGATGAATCGAGCAGACACTATGAATACTCAAGATATGCAGCTTCTATTTCAGTCTTATTAAAATCGTTTACAGCAACAAACTAAGTTATTTTCTCCTTGCACTAATGCTCTTGCATTAAACACTTCATCTCCATCTGCTAATGTTGCTTATAGAGGAAATAACGAAGGTAGCACCATGCGTGGGGGTGTTTCTTCTGGAGGCAATAAGACCTACTCATCCAAAACAATCACATGTCAGCTTTGTGGTAGACCCGGTCATGTGACTATGAAGTGTTATAAGCGATTTGATGTGCATTTCACTAGTCAAGACATGCCTATTAACTCTGCTGCTCAAGCTTTTTCTGCAGATATTTCTAATGATGATTCAGGTGTTGATGAAAATCTATGGTGTGTTGATAGTGGAGCCACAACACATGTTATTCATGAACTCCAAGATTTGGATCTAAGTCATGAGTATTCTGGTACTGAGAAACTTATGGTGGGAGATGGCAACACCATTCCTATTGCTTCAATAGGTACTACACATCTCTCTTTGAATACCAGATCTTCTTTACTACTAAATCACATCTTGTATGTTCCTCAAATTACTAAAAATCTTCTAAGTATTTCTCAGTTTACCAAGGACAACAATGTACTTATTAAATTTCATGCTGATTATTGTTTGGTTAAGGACAAGGCAACACTCAAACCACTACTGAAGGGCAATCTATCAAAGGGGTTGTACCAAATTGACCTATCTTGCTTCTATACCAAGCATTCCATTTCTTCTACTCCAACTGTCAAGCATCCGTCTCCTTCGTTCATTTCCTCCGGATTTCATACCTTTGCTGGAATCTGCAGTCCTACTTTGACTACTCTTCATAGAGCACTAGGTCATCCAAATACCTCTGTACTTGCTCGAGTATGTAAACATCTTAATGTTCCTTTTGTCTCTAGCTCATTAGGATTTTCTGAAGCATGTAAGGTTGGAAAAATGCACTAGAAACCTCATGTTTCTCAAGCTATTAAAACAAATAAACCTTTTGAGCTTGTTCATTCGGATGTATGGGGTCCTGCAAATGTCTCTTCTTCTAGTTTTCGTTATTATATACACTTTGTTGATGATTTTACTAGGTATACATGGATATATCTTATGACTAATAAATCTGAAACTAGTAAAATTGTTCATCAATTTGTGTCTACGGTGCAATGTCAGTTTTCTACACTCATAAAAACTCTTCAAACTGACTGGGGGGGGGGGTGAGTTTCGTCCATTGGTTACTTATTTACAAAGCTTGGGGATTCATTTCCAACATCTTTGTCCGTATATTCACCCTCAACAAGGTCGAGCTGAGCGCAAGCATCAACACATCGTTGATATGGGGCTTACATTGCTTGCACAGGCTCGACTTCCTTTCATCTATTGGTGGGATTCTTTCCAAGCTGCCACTTACCTCATCAATAGACTTCCTACGCCTTCTCTTGCAGGTTTATCTCCTTTTCAAAAGTTGTTTTATACAGTTTCTCAAGGTTTTCGGTTGTACTTGTTTTCCTTACCTTCGACCTTATACTTCTCACAAACTCCAGTTTCGATCCACGAAGTGTGTGTTCCTTGATGTTTGGAGCCTACGGGTAGGTTGTATATTGCTGACACGGTTCACTTCAATGAAAATGAGTTTCTTTATCTTGATATATTTCCTTCGTCATCCACTTTTGTGGATTCTACCAACCCTACTGAACCTTTTTCCCTTCATTTGCTACCTTTTCCTATCTCTTCTCCTCACAACTCTCGTCCCTCCTCACCTTCATCTAATCCAGAGAGTGTTCATGATACTTCCAGCTCAACAAATTCCTCTCATGCATTGCTTATAGTTCAAAATTCTCCCTCAAATACTTCCTCTCCCACTGATAATGTTTCCTTTCCTGAAATTTCTGTCTCTTCCAGTCCTTCTCCACCTCCTACTAACCCTACAAACACTCATTCTATGATTACTCGAGCTAAGCATGAAATCTTTAAACCTAAAGTTTTTACTACTCAAGTTCTTGATTGTGTTAAGCCAGTTACTGATGATGAGGCCCTTACAAGACCAGCTTGGTTGTCAGCTATGAAAGATGAGTTTCAGGCACTAATCAAAAATGGTACTTGGTCTCTGGTTCCTTATTCGTCTTCTATGAAAGTGATTAGTAATAAATGGGTGTATTGTGCCAAAACCAAAGCAGATGGAACCGTAGACAAGTTAAAAGCTAGACTTGTTGCTAGGAGTTTTGAACAAGAAGCAGGGGTTGATTACTTGGAAACCTTTAGTCCGGTTGCTAAGCCGACTACAATACCTCTTCTTTTCTCTTTGGCAGCTTCTCATGGTTGGATTATTCAGCAAATTGATATCAATAATGCTTTTTTGAATGGTGTTCTTGAGGATAACATTTATATGGCTCAGCCTTATGGTTTTGTGGATGATTCTTGTCCTACTCATGTGTGTAAGCTACGCAAATCACTTTATGGGCTTAAGCAGGCGCCTCGAGCTTGGTATGATAGACTCCGAGGTCATCTTTATCAGCTTGGTTTTCAACGGTCTTTGTCAGATTTCTCCTTGTTTCATAGACGGGAAAAGGGTGTATTAACTCTTATCTTAATCTATGTTGACGATATTCTGATCACAGGGGAGGATGGTAATGTGATTCTTCATCTTATTCAGTCACTTAACAAAGAGTTTGCTTTGGAAACTCTTGGGGAAGTTCACTACTTCCTTGGTGTTGAAGTTAAACGTGATGCTGAGTTTACCTTCTCTTTATCTCAACGACAGTATATTTTGCAGTCGCTGCACAAGACTCATATGTCTGATTGTAATCCTTGCTCCACACCCATGAGTGTCGCTTGTATGTTGTCTCGCTATAATGGTTCTTCTTTCTCTGATCCTTCGCTCTATCGAAGTGTGGTAGGCGCTCTACAATATCTTACTCTTACTAGGCCTGATATTTTGTTTGTCGTGATCAAACTTAGTCAATTCCTAGTTTCTCCTACTGATGATCATTGGCGAGCATGTAAACATTTGTTACGATACCTTAAGGGTAGGTTATCCTTAGCTACGCTCTTTACTCCTTCGTCCTCTAATGTTCTTGAAGCATATAGTGATGCCGATTGGGAAAGTTGCGTCGATGATAGACGCTCTACCGGCAGTCATTGTGTTTATTTTGGCACGAATCTTCTTTTTTGGAGTTCGAAGAAGCAAGAAGTTGTGGCTAGAAGTAGTACTGAATTTGAGTACAGGGCGTTGGCAAATGCGGCAACTGATGTTATATGGTTGCAGTCACTATGCACTGAGCTTGGTCTTTCATTGGTGACTTCTCCTAAACTGTGGTGTGATAACTCGAGCGTTGTAGCTCTTGCTTCGAATCCGGTATTTCATGCTCGAACCAAGCACATCGAGGTTGATGTACATTTTGTTCGAGAAAAGGTGCAAAATCAAAGCTTGGAGGTTGGTCATGTTCCAGCTCTTGATCAAATTGCAGACCTCTTCACTAAGCCACTTCCTGCAGCACGGTTTCTTTCACTTCGGCAAAACCTTTGCTTGCACTTGCCTTCGCAACCGGGCTAGGCTTCAATGGGGGCGTATTCCAAATTCTATAAGATGATTGAAGAAGCTTGGAGATGGTTCTTGGAATGTTCACGAAGTTACTTGTTAGGCGGTTAGGGTTTCTGTTGCTAACTCATGCATGTCGTTGCATGGTTGTTAGGTGGTTAGACGCATGCATTTGTTTTTTTGTTATGTCTATAAATAAGTGTTCTCTCTTGTGCTTCAAAATATAAAAATCAAATATATTTCTCTTTTCTATTTCTTTTCTTCTTCCTCTTTAACTATTCTCTCAATGATATTTTCACACACTTTACTTTAATTCAACAGGAGGAGTTCACAAACCTCCACCATCCACCAATTTATTACTTTTTTTAATTTATTTTTTATCATTATATTATCATAAAATTAGTTTAATTTTTGTATAATATATTGAAAAAATATATAAATTATATCAAACTTCTTATTTTTTTTCTCCTTTATAAATAGAGATCAATTTTGACATAATTATTCACAATTTAGAAATTTTTTCATTAACATCTTATATCTATTTTTTGTGTTCATCTTATCTTTAACAAAAGTTTGGTGATGATAATTAAATGTGTAATTTTCGTATAATTATCCGGTGATTAGTTGTTTATTTTGATTTTTGTGTTTTAGTTATTGTAATTTTTATGTTTATTTGAAAATTCTCAATTTAATATTAGTTTGTACTTTTTTCAAAAATTTAATTTTTTTATTTATATTATTAATTTATTTCACATAATTAAATTATTTAAAAAAATTAATTAAACAATAATATATAAAAAATTAATTTAATAATATAAATGGTGGGAAGGTTGGGTTGAGAATGAGGTTATTGATAAACCTATAAAAGTGAAGGTGGGTGGGTGGGAGTAATAATAAATTTATAGAAGAAAGAAAAATGAATATAATAATATAAAGATGAGAAGGTTGGATTGAGAATATGGTTGTTGATAAATATGATCTAAGGTACCTAAACAATCACTTAATGTAAAAGGAAGCGATCTATCGATGAGAGGTGGACTGGGAAGCAACCATCCTTCTCTATCTCATCATATATACACCAATTGTCCATCTACTAATTAACATTATTTTGAACTTTCATATTGACTTTCTTACAATATGTGATGCAAAAGCACGGTTAGAATCGGGACTAAGATAATGAGGCCATGTGCGAATTCTTAAAAGGCTAGCTTTTAAAAAAAAAAACTTTAAAAAATAATACTCGATATGTTTTAAATAAGTAATAATTCATTTCCAACCACAGTATTAGGAGATTTAATTTAATATGTTATATTTTAAGTTTTTAAAGTATTTCTTATGGATTAGAAAAAAAAAATGCACTTGATGTTATTCAAACCAAAAACATTTTGATTAAATAAGGATAACTAAAAGAATTGTTAGAAAATGTTTTATTAATATATATATAATATATAGGCATAATTATGATAAATGCCCTATTTTGTAACTCTTACATGGGAAATGTCCTCTTCCTAAAATTCATTAGAAATATGCCCAAAAAGACCATTTTGCCCATGCTTAAATCTTCCAAATGTTTAACGTTTCTCTATTACATATATGGTTAATAATTAGTATTTCAAAATGATTTCAATCAATAAGATGCTCAAGATAATTTAAAAAAGGTAAAAAACAAAAATCTGGTCGAAAAAATATGGACCGGATTTTGACGACCGGGTTTTGAAATAGTGACTGGCTTTGGACGACCGGGTTTTTGTTTTCCACGACCGGATTGTCCTAGATGCTTCTGTTACAGGTATTTTCTCCAAAAATTGGAGATTACTACAAGAAAGCACCAAGAAAAATTTCTTTTTTAGGCTGACAAATTGGATGAAAGGACTCATGGTCCTGTATCCGTAGAAAAAAGTTTACGGATCATCGTCATGATGAGTAGATATCAAGATCTACTCCGAGTAGGCCATTCACTTCAACAAAAGGTAAACCAACAAATGAAAATGGGACATTCGACCCATTTCTAATGAGTCAAGAAAGATGGGAGTTTACTCCAGTCTTCCAAGAAATCAACCCGGATAATTCAAAATT